>JAMKCH010023851.1:0-17960 GCA_023653785.1 Ophioderma brevispina
GCAGATGAGATACTTTTCATTAAAGTCGGACTCAGAGATTTCGAAATATTTTTTTTTGTGTAATACTGAAATCCGTCACCTAGAACTAAAGATAGTAATCTACAATGCACAATTCCAAATTTGAGATGAATCGGATTTTTCGTTTTTGATTGAGTTAACTATTTATGTTTAGCTATTACGTCCCATAGGATACTGTGTATAACAAAAATTCCGGATCCAGAATTTTATAATAAAGTTTTATTTTTCTATTTAAAGGAGCATTTTAAGCTTACAATTTCACACAGGTGATTAGTATATGGACAAGCTTATGTACATGCAAAAAACACGACTGTTTTTTTGGAAATTGAGGGGCGCCCTCCTCGGAAATTCCTTCTGAGTCGGCCTTTATGCATATCTAAATTTTAAATTTGAAATAACTTATTGTTATTACAGTTTGTAATTTGTTCCTGACCAAATAATAAACTATATTAGCTTATCTCATTCAGCCAATTTTAACCATTTAATAAACGTGTGTGGCATTGGACTTGTGATAAATGGTCACACTTACATTCCCCACCCGACAGCAGTAAATTTTCCCCGCCTTTTTAAAAACTTTTGTGCGTGGATGGTCATAAATGGTCAGATAACAACTCCCCACCCAACACAGTAATTTCCCTTTTTTTCTAGTGGGTGTGGGTGTGCAACAATTAAAATGCCATCCAGTATTAACATCCTTGTTACGGTCCAAATTACCACCACTCAACATTTTTTTTTTGTCATATATTAGTTTGTAATACAGGCACACAACAGACACACACACCACACACGTATCAATAGGTTACTATTAGGCTAATGGGGACATCTTTTTATTTTTGTAAGTACTTTTCATGCACATCACTACTGTCTGACCAAATTGAACAAGTATTCCCTAAGGGCTTCTCACTTATTTAATTTCACCTGACTAGCCATGTTTTTAAAGAGTACACTATCAGTGATTTAAAAATAATTTGAAATTTCAGGAATAAGCTTCAAAGTGAAGGATAAGTCTCGTAGAATTCTTTCTCATAACTTCCCTTTTCCAGCTGTAAAATTGACAGAACGGAAGAAAACGGCAGGGTTCCAAGATAACGATTCTCCATTCAATTACGTGTTGTAGTAAGTGTCCGTTTCGACAGTAATTACTAAAATCTCTGATTCGGTCCTTATTAGGTTTGCTTCTGGCCCTATCATTTGCAGTGTATGTTAGGATACCTGTACTTCTCACATCCATGCAAAATCTGATTTTGAGATTTTTGATTTGCTGCTTTAGCAAATCACTGATAGTGTCTTTTACAAACAAAATACCCAATTGGGTGTGCAAATTTTCACCTTTATAATGTATTATTAACATCAACCTCAACCATAATATCAAATGTAACAGACTAGGCAAAACAGAATGTGGGGCAACAATTAAGACTAAAAAATACATCGCGGTCCCCCGGACCTCAAGTGTGTGTCTGCCGCCACGGTTTGTGAATGGGGCCAACGGTTCCATGCTGTCACCAACATGTCACACCACCCTGGCCATTCTTTCCACCAAGTTACATCATTGTAGCCCTTATTGGAATTCATACAGCATTCCAATTAGTAAAGACAACTATCAGTGATTGAAAAAATCTTTGAAATTTGCAGGAATAGCTTCAAATTGAAGTATAAAGTCTGTAGAATTCTCATAAGTTACTATTTCCCATTTTCCAACTGAAGAATTGGACAGAAAAGGAGAACGGCAGTGTTCCAAGATTAACATTCTCCATTCATTACGTGTTGTAGTAAGTGTCCGAACGGACAAGTAATGACTAAAATTCCCGATTCTGTCCTTATTAGTTTGCTCTTGGTCTTTTTCATTTGCAGGGTATGTTTAGGATCCTGTACTTGTTACATACATGCAAAAATCTGATTTTTGATGATTTTTCGATTTTCTGATTTAGCAAATCACTGAGAGGTATTTAAGGGTTAACATTTGACCACAGACACCCACCAGACATACAACCAGAGTAATCCCGATGTGCCTTCTGCAATTCTTGCAGACGACCAACAAACACACTGTCAGTTTGAAACTATATGCAGATTCTGTCCCAGGGAGGGGGGGGTACTCAGTGGAAAAGGGTAGGTCATATGTTCCCGCCGATATGGGTCACATTTTCACGCCTTACTATAACAATGGGTCATTTTTCCCACCAGGTCTCCTATAAGATGGGTCACTTTTTGGACAGGTCATTGCTACTATATAAATGGGTCAATTTTTTTTCAATTTTTGGTCGCATTTTACTATGGAAATGTCAATTTTTTTTTCCAATTTTCGCTTAAAATCACAATGAATTAGGTTGATTTTCTGATTTTTGGAAAAGTTACTATAAATGAAATGGGCCGATTTTGCTAAAATACTATAAACTGGTGTGAAATTTCAAAGCCAACGATATAATGTGTCGAAATTTCGGAACCAACTAATAAATGTGTCATATTTTTGTACAATTTGGTCACTATACACATGGTCGATTTTTTTTACAAAATTTACACCGGTGGACGCCCCTGTACCCAATTTTGGTCGAGTACCCCCCCCCCCCCCCCCCCCCCCCCCGGGGATTCGTGTATACTACTTTTTTGTCCACATTGCTTGTTTTTCCAATGGAGCTCTTTTCTGATACATTATTCAAGCATTTGGCAAGACCTGCTGGTGCCATTTACACCTAGTTTGGGTTTAATGGTTTCCAACTAGTAACTATCACATGTAAGGTGCATTTCGTGATTCACAGCACCTTCTGTTTTATTCATGCCACTAATATCGTTGAAGCAAGTTTGCTTCACTAAATTTTAGAGTTGATTCCAATCTTGCCTTTTTGTTTTCTGAACATTGTTTTTTCTCACAGGTCCCAGAGCTCACTGTTCTGTTTTCAGACGAAAATAACAAAATTACTAATTTCTTACAGATACAACCAAATTTGTTTATTCCCATGAACTATTTGAGCTGAAGAATCAACTCCCACTGTAAGGGTTGTTTTAAAATATTTCTATATGAAATCACTAGGAATGCGGTCCATGTATGGGCCATGGTACACCCATGACCAACCCACAAAGACCCCAAATTTAATATGTGTTTGCACTTCATTATTGCTGTAATCGTTTTTGATTTTTTGGTAAATTACGTGTTGAACTGAGGCTTTGGCCCCCATTGTCCATGACAAAATAAACAAGACGAAATTCCCAATATGTTAATAGGAGAGAAGTGTCAATTGCTGAATATTGAAATACATTAAGCTTTCTGCATCTTATAAATTGGCTACAATTGAGCTAATTTTGTACATCACCTCAAACAATTTCACAAATAGCCATCATCATTTCTGAAGTGAAATCATGCCTTAGAGCATGTAAACCAGTAGACATGCTCATTGTTCAACACTCCTCACTCTCCACAACAGCAAAAGTCACAAAGCATTTGAAATTTATTTTGACCAATATCCTCACAAAAATAACCCCCTCAATCATTTGTGATCCAAAACATTAAAAACTAAAAGCTAATATGCTTATCATCTTACACACACAATAAAAGCCTAACACTTAAGTGCCTAAAGTGTGTGCACTCACTAGTTCCGGTGGTGGGGGAGGGAAGGGGTTTCCATGGACCCCCCCCCCAAAAAAAAGACACCCCTTTCCCAGGAATTTTGTAAATGAAACTCAACAACCTTTGAGGGGTCCATAAGACAAGGCCAAAGGTGCATATACATGAGTTCAGGTTTAATCGTCTGGAAATTAGGGGAAAATCATGGTTTTCAAAATGCGTCAAAATCGCTCAAATTAACATGATGTTTCCGCGACTCCCTGCTTTCCCAGCATAACACATTGCAAATCATTTTGATATTATATCTCTCTAGAAGGACCGATTTCCATACAAAATATTTAGCAGCAACCAATTACATTTGTTGTTCATTCTTGTATTTCTGTGGGGCATAAATACGACATGTATTTGCCATATAGGTTTGTACAGCAATGGTGCGCAGTTGCTTGATGATGAAATCGCTTCTTTTCAGCACATAATGGGGTTAATTATTTTGTTTCTGATTATATAGGAATTTTTGTTTATGCATATGAACATACATAAGCAGAAAAATTATTTTTTAAAAATCACACTCCCGTTTGGTGCCTAAAGGGGGTGTCCTAGGGACCCAATAGCTATTAGCTCATTAATGGGCAAGAACTTTTAGTATTTGTTTTATGACAGAAGCGCATCAATAAGTGTACACAATTACAAAAATTAGAGTTTCAAAAAATTTTTCACAAGTGATAAATTCGCCAAAACAATCTGGGGTTACTATGGGACACCCTTAGGCACTTAAAGTGTTTAAATGACCTTGACTCCTTTTGAAAACTGTGTATACTGCAAACAGAATTGACAATGATGACAGAATTTGCTTACAAAGACTCATATTATATTATGGGACTTTTACATGAGCCCAACCGTATGCAATGATGGCTGACTTTGGTATCTGAAGGTTTTTGTCGTTTCTCTTCAATAGGCTAAAAAGAAAATGGTGTTGCCCTCAAAAGAAAAAGAAAAAACAATGCACAACACTCCCTTCACTATGAAAATATTAAATTTGTTCACACTTCTTGTCATTACCAAAATAGATTGATTTCTTAAACACATACCAATTTATAATAAAGCAAAAGCAATATAAGATGTCTTTTATAGGTGTGCTACTCTTGGGTTTCTCCACAATAGGTATCAAAGAACGATGCACTCCCAACTAGCTATCAAAACTCTTAAGTTGATACCACTCCACAGTGAATGTTAAAGCAATAATAGCACATTTTTTTTAAAGAGCGGCCGCCCCCAAGTTGTCAAAACGTTTGAGATGTTACATGGTATCCTTGGTAACTGGCTAAGTAAACTATACAATGTCATGTTCAATGTAATTTTCTCAGCATAACATATCGTACTGACAGAATGAATATACAGTAAATGTTAATTCATAAATACATAAATTATAAATTTGCAAACTGTGCTAAATGAGCATATTGAGGGATATGAATTCTAGGACCATTAATGGACAACCCTATAGGGCTATAATCTTAACCTGGCCCTGTTCAAACCATACAGTAAATATCTCCAATATTCAATATGCCACAAGGAGGGATGATTAAAAATTACATAGTAAATATACATAACAAAGAAACAACAAACAAACAATCTATCTAATGCTACACAACAACACTTAACGGGAATAAAGGATACGGAAATGGACAAATGACAGACTTTTCAACATGCTTGCTGAGGTATGTAGTACTATTGCATAATGAGGAGGCAGAGGTAGAAGAGGTAGAGGTGGAGAAAAAAGGTAAGGAGTAGAGATAGAAATGAACTGAAGAAATACAGTGAGGAGAGAAAAAAGGACCTGGGGGAAATTATTAAGAATTGTATCTGGTGATGAATGTTTTTTGATTGAGCTTCAAAAGTATTTTTTGTTTGTAATTGTACTGTGATGGATTCGGGAAGATCATTCCAAGTTTTGTTGCGCCGGAATACTGAATAAATGCTTTTCAGAGGAAGATTTTGGGAGGAGGAAGATGAAGTTTTTCGCTTGTCTGGTGTTAAGCTGTGGATTTGTCTGTTAGTGATAAAGTAATAGCTAAAGTTCGGAGGTAAACGATTTGTTGTGATATTCAAACATGAAGAGCGCTGTTTGAAGTTGGTAAGGTGCTCTAATTTAAGTGTTTTCAGTGAGGTGACATAATGGCCAAAGTGTGATCTAGGGGGTGAGTTTGTGATAGTGCGATGGCCCATTTCTGTGAGATGTTTTAGGTTTGGTGAGTCGTGAATGATAGTTGGAGGCCCAGTTGATGTTACAGTAGCTAATTTATGGTAGCACAAGTGTTTTGTAAGTGATTTTAAGGTGTTGTATGGAAGGTGGTGTTTAACGCTGTAGATGTAACAAATTGCGTGAGACGCTTTGGTAGTGACAGAGTTGATGTGTTCATATCCATGTTAGTTTCTCGTCGATTGTGATGCCAAGAAATTTGGTTGAGTGTACCTGGGAGATTGTCAGGTTATCTATTGTTAATGTTTTATTTTTTTTAGAAAAATTTGGCTTTGATTGAGAAAAGCATGTAGTTAGTTTTTGAAACATTGAGAGAAAAGTTTGTTTGCCCGAAAACCAGTCAGTGATTTTTGCGAGTTCGTGATTCATTCTGTTAAAGAGCGCATAATGTTAGGGTTTGAGAGAAACATGTTTGTGTCATCTGCAAATAAGATGAGTTTTAGTGTGTTAGAGATGTAGTGATGTCATTCATGTAAATGATGAAGAGTATGTGTCCAATGATTGAGCTTGCGGGACGCAACTTTGATATGTTTGATGGATTATGCGGTGGAGTGAACGTACACTGATTGTGAGGCGGTTTGGTTAGGTACACCCCTGAACCACTCCAAGGCTACTCCACTGACACCGTAATGATAAAAGGCCTTGGGAATGAGAATGTTGTGGTAATGGTGTCGAAGCCTGTGAGAGATCCAGGAATACTCCCATGGTGTGAGTTTTTTTTAGAGCAAGGTTGAGGTTGGTTGTGATTCAAGGAGTGCCATGTAAGTTGATCGTTTGGGCCTAAAACCGTATTGTTTCATCGACAAGAATGTGGTGCTTATTGAAGAATGTTCGACCGACGTGTGTACATATTTTTTCATCAAGTATTTTTGAAAAGATGAAAGACAAATAGGCTGTAATTTCGCAATGTTAATGTGCATCTTTATTTTTATATAAATAGGAATAACTTTGGCTTGATTTGAGGTGGTTCTGGGACTGTTCCGTGAGAAGTGATTGGTTAAATATGTGCATAGAGGTGAAATCAATGATGTTAGCATCCCAGGATCTATCTTAATTCGGTAACCTCTTCACTTTTACCAGGTTTTAGTAGGAGGTGGCGAAGTTTTGTGCATTTCATCTACCGTGGACTGGATTCAGTAAAATTGAGGTGAATGTATTTTTGAAGGTGTTTATAAATGGTTTATTGGGAGGTGGAATATTGCTATCCAAAGTTTTTGCCCAGGTTATAATGATGTTGAATACGTAGCTATAATCAAGCGGGTTCAGTTTCTGCTTATATTATGAGTGAAATGGTCAGGGATCTGTTTAGTGGACCTTCCTGCCTAGAATGTTGTTGAGGAATGTCCAGGTTTTGGTAAGATCATTTTTAAGTTTTCTGAATTTGTTCTGTGTTTGTTTTTTCTTGGCAATACGAATAGTGTGAGTTAATTTTGTTTTTGTATTGTTTGTATTGATGTTTGGTTGCTGGTGTGTTTTTCTTCAGGTTGTTTTGTAGAGGCCGTGCGTGTGTTTGATTGACTTGGAAATTGCTGTTGTCATCCCGGCTGCTTTGTGGTTACATTTTTTATGGTCTTTCTTTTGAAAGGGGAATGATTCCGTTGTAATGTTTGGTATAATTTCTGATGAAGTTGCCTGTACGCTTTTGTTTAGGGTGATTTTCTGTGAGTATATTATGTTCCCATGATTCAGTCTTGAGTCTACGGTTAAATGTGCTAATGTTGTGATCTCTTAGTCACCGTTTAGTGATGGTTGTTTTTTTAGCAGCTATGCTTAAGAGCTTAATGAGGAATATTGGGAATGAGCTGTAGTGTCTGTGACAAATTATCCCGGTGTTGAGTCTGTGTCAGTGGAGTTTGTTGATATGTTATCATAGTTTGGCTGTGTTATGCGTAATTCTTGTGGTCTGGTTAATTTTGGGGAGTGGAGTTTTTGCAAGGATGTGTTATAAAGTCATATTGATTTGTGGATGAGGGGAATAATTAAGAAGATTGATATTAAAGTCACCGACAATATGAGACATCGGGTTGTTTAATTTTGTTTCAGTGAGAACTGCTCTCAAGCTGTTGTTAACATTTTTGGATTGTGTGTGTTCATGCAGTCTGTAAGTACCTCCACGTTATGTGTTTAGGTCATTGTTGTTGTTAATGGTTAATAGATGAAAGTGAGGTCAATTCTGTCCTGGGTGCTGGGTCGATGATTTTGTATGATTGTGATTTTTTAATGTAAAGACAAACTCCCCTTCCTCTGCCAGTGAGAGGTTCCTGGGAATGTACGTGTAGCCATTAAAGTGAGGTGTGCCTTGGTGTCAGTAACCAATGGTTTCGGAAATTGCTAAGACAGTGAAAGATGGTTGAGTGTCAAGGTAGTTAGGATTTCTTCATAGATTTTGTGATACTACGACAGTTGAAGTGGAATATGGAAAATTAGTCGTTGCTTGATGGTTTATTAGTGTGTTGAAGCGGTCGTCAGTGTGATAGCGGGAGTCAGAACCAGAATTTTTGTGGGTGTGACGAAGGATGGGTGGTCACATGTTTGAGATGATACTGGGGTCTGTAATAACGGTTGATGCAAAGGGAATTAAGTTTGTGAGGTTTTCATTTATGTTGGGTGAAAAATTAAATTAGTGAATGCGCGAAAAGTCTTCGCTGAGCCTGGTGGTTAAATGGGCAGGTTCGTATATACCAGGGCGCGCAACTGAAAAGGGGTAGGCAGGAAAAAGTAGCGAAAGGTGTTATAGAGAGATAGCGAGAGAGAAAATAAGAGGAAAGAGAATGAGAGTGAGAGAGAGAGAGGTCGAGAGTGGAAGAGAGAGTGAAGGGGGATTTGAGAGATGGGGTGGATACGTTAGGTTGAAAAAAAAAAGAAAGTAAGATAGCAAGTTAGGAAACCGTGTGGAAAAAAAAAAGTGAGACAATACCTATTGACAGATTTTTGACAAGTCGACAAGAACTAAATCACTAAAGAAAACAAACACGAGTAAAAACAAACACGGGGCCTAAGAAATAACAAATCTTCAATGATTTTTATAAACAAAAACTTAAGTACAGCAGTTGTACACACAATTGGGTTACTTAAATGCTTATTACCAACAAAAAACAACACTGAGTTAATTAAGATATAAAACGATTACGTGAGTGTGGGGAGGCGGATCTATGTGGTTGCTCAAATCAAATCACAAGGATTGATAAGAATGAAGTTATGACGGATAACAGTTTTCACCGTAGTCGTCATTCATTATTAACTAATTTAGAAGTTAATATGAATGATAGCTTTAGGTATAATAAAAATATTCAAACGAGCATGAATCAAGTAAAAATACACCAAGTAGAGCATGCGCGAATATAGATATAACCTGTGAAGGGTTAAGCTCGAAATGTCTATGTGTCACAAACGAAGGAATTTTGTAGTAGAAAAATTATTATCGGGATCCCGATAATAATTCAACGGCTGCTTGAAAAAACGGCCCTTCCAATGTGAACTAGCCGGGAAATACGACATGTACTTGTCTACGCTCATCATTAGTGTTAAATTGGGTTCAGGCAAGTCAGTTAGAGGTTGTTTTTCCTCGAGGGTGGCACTATTCATCATGACGTTTGCATTTCAGCTCTGCCGTTAATTCCAATCTGGGATCTCAATTCTAATTACAAAATCGCTTATTTTTATGATAAAGACGCCGTTTTTAGCATTCTCGTTTGCAATGGTTAGTTTCCTAGACAATTACAATCGTAACTGTGCATACATATCAAATTTTTGTAAAATTGGGGCGCTCTTCAAAAAATTTGCCAATATTGCTTTTAAGTATACTCCATAAGATTCAACCTAAGTCAACTGCCGCCTTTTGCTCTCCTTAACCCACTTCAGATGTTTTTGAATCATTCTGGTATCACTCACAACAGAATCATTAACGAATGCGCAGGCAATGTTATTGCCATGGCATAATTGTTTTCACTAATTTACAGCACTTTACATTATATTTGAATTATACGCAATAGCATTAAGGTAGTTTTAATTTCTTTTCCACTCTATACCGAGTGTACCAAGAAGGCCCACTGCAATAGCTGTCATTTGTCAGTTGTGGTTCTTATTAAGTGTTATACCTGCTAGTCTTAACACCTGGCAGCTATTGCGATGGGGCCTTTTTTGCCCTAAACCCCTCGATATTTAACACTTTAAATTTAAAAGGTTGGAATTCTTCCATACTTCAAGATTCTTGCTAAATTCACACAAATTCTGGGTCTCCAGGTTTAGCAGAACATGCAATACCATGCCAAATTAGTATGACATTTCAACTGAAATTTCCACACAGCGGTCTACGAAATCTCGTGAGAGCCTTACATGCGTAATATATTGCCTTTCTTGACAGAATTTCAGTACGCTGCACGTTCGCTGCAATCTTATCCAATGACGACGGAATATTTTTAATGATGTACTGAGGAGAAGGTGTAGATATCAGTGTATGTCGTATTGATTCTGCAATGTGTAATCCTACTCCCCTCTCCCTTACATTTGTAATTCGCGGCACGGTGTCCACAGCGTGGAACTTCGATCGATGAGAAGCACTGAAAATACAATCGTCGGGGCTTGACATACCCTACACTCAAGAAATCAATATCATATGGTGATTTGTGCCTCATTATTGATCAGCTTCTCGCTTACCTTGATTTCTTTTGTGAGTTGATTAGAACACTTTCAGAATAACATTAGTGTTTGATATGCCAGTTTTATTTATCTGGTTATTAGACTCTCCCGGCCAGCCCCGTATCAAGGGGTGTGTGGTGTGGTTTGACACCCTTCAAATTCCACAACAGGGGCAAAAAGGTACACCTTTCTTTGCTTATTTGGTTTTTTCATAAAAAGGTCAAAATTAGAAATTTTGATAAGAAATTCCAACTTTTGGTGATGAGATGTTAAAGAAAAATATTAAGGGGTGGTTGAGGTCCACTGAGGTAGTACGTTGAACCACACACACAAGTTCCCCAAAAGCGGCAAAAGGTACCCTTTTGTTTATTTTCGTACAAAATTTAGAGAAATGTTGACAGAAATTCACTTTTTTGGTGAGGAGATGTTACAAAAAAGTAAAAAAAAGGACCATTTTAGGGGGATTTATTTTAGGGGGGACTTTTTCACAGTCCGCACCCCCAAAACAAATCCTGATCTTGGCCCTTCCCCATAAAGGTTCTAAGCACCATAAATGGACAGAAAACTCTAAACAGGATTTTAATGGTGCTGTTCCGATTTTTTCTTTGTGGTTCTCTACTTAAAATGAGAGCCTGCACTTGCACATATGCCCCATTCAGTACTGTGGAGAGGAAACAAAAATTGCAGTTTTGATGCATGGTAGAAGCAATAATAAACATGGTAAAGCCCTATTCCCATACTGTGCTAATATGGTGGTTAACCACTAAAACGGGCAGTTGTTGTTTGATCTTGCGGAATGGAAATTGGGATTTGAGGGCTGAAATTTCAGGACGACAATGAGAAAATACGGAACTTTCATTATATATCAAAATCGATATCCTTCCGCGTAAATAGGGGTCCAAGAGAGTGCGAAAACAACCACCTTTAAGAGAGCTGTGCAGTCCAGGGACTCTAACTGATTGGGTTTTAGAAATTGACAATCAGTCCTATTATAGACTTGATCAGATCCCATTTTTTCAAAATGCATTCAGACTCTAAAAGATAGGTAGACTTGCAGGTAGTTGTTATACCCACAAAAATAAATAACCTAAGAATAAAGGATATTGATTTTCAAAAAATCCTATTTGACCCCGTTTTTTAATAGTTGAACAATAAACCAATAAATCAACCAATAAATCATAGATTGTTTTCAAAAATTACAACAAAATTACTACTGTAAATTTAAATGTCTGACTGATTGACAGGGTTTAGTGTACACAGACAGCTCGATCATTTATCAAAAAATGATTGATATAAGTTGAAGACAAGCATTTACAAGTATATATGAAAGATACTTGTTATAGAATATTTATGGGCTGGAAAAAATTCAATCCATGTTTGAAACTGCCAAACAAAACAGCAAATTAATGTGAAAATTTGGCTGAAAATCCAAGATGGCGGCCGTGATCCAGTTGAATTAAGTATGTTTTCAGGAGATCAAAAATAGTCATCAGAAGAACAGTAGGTAGAAGACAAGCCATTGACATGTTTTATATGAAAGATAATTGGATAAGGATTAATTTAAGACTCCAAAAATTGAAGAAATTAAAATTCGTCTTTGGTTTCGAAATCCACAAAATCTGGGAAAATTGGTCAAAATCCAAAATGGCGGATATGCAATAAATGATCAGGGCCGAACCCTGTGATTGGAGGACTTAAATTAAACAAACATTTTTAATTATTTCATATCTCCATTCCACATGATAAATTTTGAATTTTATTTGGTGGAAAGTTAGATTATATATTCACCCAAAATACTTTAAATTATAAATCATGTCTCAAACATAATTTAGAGTATCCCAAATAATTTAAAATAAAGTGTTTAAAACAAAAACCTATTTACTCAATTTCATTATGAAATATTACATTTCCCTATAATCATAATTAGTCTCTATTTTTTTATTCATAAAGGTACAATATTTTTATAATAGATTATTTAAAACTTAGTAAACTAATGTTTCATTAATTAATCCAAAAAGAAACAATTCTAAGACCCAATTAGGTCATGGCCCAGATTCTAAAGACCCAATTAGGCCATGGCCCAGATTTTAAAGACCCAATTAAGTCATGGCCCAGATTCTAAAGACCGAGTTAGGTCATGGCCTGGACTGGCAGAGGAATATTTACACTACTTGGCTGCGCTGGACTACTTTTTTCTCAAACAAAGGCATAATGGAACTTGCTTGTTGCAATTTAAGAAACAACAGATATTTGTTTGTAAGTTTTTGTGCTCGCTCAGACAACAACAACAACAAAGACCAATATTATAAACCTCTCTTTTTGTTTGATTTGGTAGAGATAATTTAGGGGACTGTAAGATCTTTGGATCGATTCTTGACTGTTCTCTCTTGGAAGATTAATTTTAAGCTAAATTAAAGGTATTATATAGAATCTCGGAGAAACTGGAGAAACTAAATTAAAAAGCACATGTGATAATAATAAATTTTTTCCCAACAATTTGTGGTAAGCAGCTTAAAGAATAGGAAACATATATTAAGAAGAAAGCTGTGGTTAACCTAACCCTAACTGCAGCAACACCCAAACTGAGCGAGAAATCTTCCCAGATGTAGTGATGTGTTGTTATCAAACAAAGACCCCATATGGGCCACGAAATCGCGACCGGGCCTGTGACACCATCGTAGCGTGGTATCCCCCGGTCAGGACTGGGTCCCAAAGGGGCCCTTGTTCGAGACGACCCCGAATTTCCTACCTTTCTTCCTCCCCTCTTCCATTATTCCTTCACTCCCACTTTTCATAATTTTTCCTAGCAGGAACAATTATGAAAGTGGATACCCACCGAGAGATAGCCTAGAAACAGATGGACCATGAGGGTTAAAGACTACACCAGTACCTGAATAGGCATATGGGGTCACATCCCCACACTGTAATTTAAGGTCAGTGTCCCCTCCATTAACAATATCAATGACAAACCTTTACTGCCACTAATCAAACTTGATTCTGGATAAATGTCATTGATTATTAGCAATCATTTTATCAAGAGTGAAACAGTGACAATTGAACATGTTATTACTTGGGGTAGGTCGCCTGCATGGCACTCCCAGTAGTTAAGGGACAATGTTATTTAACAAGTCACTATTTACTTTTTTTTTGGGGGGGGGGATTTGGAATTTTTAACAAAATGCACAAGTAGCTACTTTCACAGAATTTGCCTTCATAACATTAATACAATTTTTTGCATGTCTTTAGATTCACATTCATGAGTTCACAAAAATAAAAACGTGAAAAATCACACCCTGTGTCGTTGTTCAATAACTGGTACACTAAATGGGGGTCTGTTAAACTTCAAACGTTTTTTTTTTCAGTTTAATATTCCATTAAATTCTTAAACTGTTTACTCTGTTTCAAAGAATTTTGATGTCTATTTATGCTAGAAGCCTGCTCTGTAAGATAAAAACCATTTTCAGCCCTATTGGATTGTATATGAGAGTTGCGGGTCAAAAACCACCTTCAGCTAGTAACGGGGGATAAACGGCGGGGGGGGGGGGAGCCAATAGACTTTACACACACTGGTGAAATGGGTTCTATAATTTAAATAAGTAGAGAAGTGACAGAAACCTTGTGGTGCTCCAAATTGCACATACACTTTCCTGAATTATAGATCTAAACTCATGATACAAGCTAAGGTTCCATTAATGTAATTAATTCGTACATTAGATGTTAATTAGGTACAGATTTTGATCACTTTTGGGGAATGTTCGTCTGTTCTGTGCTAAATATATCCCAAACGAGGGAGAAACTTGGATTAACTAATTTTAATTTATTTATTTTTATAATTCTCTCTTTTTCATCACACATTGGATCCTTACATAAAAGGTATTAGCCTAAATGAAGCATTAATAATTTAATTTTCAGGACCAACGTCAATCTTTCACCAAATTGTGGCATTTGGGTGAGACCTGTATGGATTCAATGAGTTTAGAGACAGTTTATGAGTCTGTCACGAGCCAAACAAGAAAGGTTGTATAGTATACAACTAAAGCATTATTTAAATTTGGTTATAGGAATAGATATGATTCTTGAAACCATATACACTGTACATGTACTTAGGTTCAAACCTTGGAATACATTATTGCTCACTAGCCCAGCCGCCAATTCATTTATTTTTTGCATTTTTATATGAAGTTTGTAAATGTCAAACCGGTTTAGTAGCTATGGGAATACAAATTTCACTTTCTCTACGTATAGAATGGCCCCGTGTTACACTGTTAAGTAATAGGTTTGTCATCTTTGCTCAAAATGGTAAATACAGTGCGACTTTAAAGATTGCCTATTGACCCTTTAATACATGGTATCACCCTGTATAATATACATGGATCACCCTGTATACCTACTATTTGATCATAACGTTTGGACAGAAACCCATATCCTATGTATTCTCTTGACGAAATATGTATTAGTACTTGAATAACAGAAGTTAATCTTCAAAATGACCTTTTTTTGTCAAAACTATAATTGAATTTGCCCCCTGTATGTTCAAACAGAACAACATTAGTATCTCACTTTATTAATTTTTTGAGGGCCTTTGTCATGTCTTTCAAAATCCACATCTGTTGTGACCTGCACATTTTTGAAAAAATTGACCAAGGTATATTAAAATGACAATATGTATTTTTCTTATGTTTCCAACCCTATAGATTTTACCCACCCTGATATTGTCCTCCCTTTGGCCAATCTGGCATCCTTGTACTATAAGCTTTCAAAAATGTTACTTTATCGATTTACATGTAAGTAATAAAAGTTGTGTGAGAGTAAACGAGTGGTGCCTTTTTTTTGTCATTTTGCACTGTGTAAAACATTTTTTGTACCCAGTTCAGGACATGGCCCTGTACAACTATGTGATTGCAGCAAAAAAAATTCACATGATTATATTGTAACATCACAATTTTTGCAGTAACTTCAGAATACCATGAATTTAAAAGCCGGCAAAATATTCTCCCTTAAGAGTTTTAATGATTATAATTTTTGAACCGTAAATTAAACAATCCACAAAACTGCAAAACTTTGCACATTAATAACCAATAAAAAAATCCTACATACACATAGTATAAAAACATAGGATAAAAGTAGGAACCAGTAGGTATTCCGACGCTTGCGAAGATTTATTACCAGTTAAGTTGAAGGTCATCGTCTGAGGGGAAGGTGCATTTATTGAAGTCGATATTACCCCACAGACTTATTTGAATGTCATCGGAGAACCAACCTGTTCCTTTGAAGTCTGTAAATGCCGTCTCACTTGAAAACAGACCTGGACTGGTGAAATCTTCTCGATGCTTTGGAATCAATTTAATTAAAATTGAAGTAGTCAGAAGAATGGCTTAAATGAAGTAGTTGTGGTTTAAATTGAATATGGAAGCTTTAAGTTAGAGTGTCTAGGGATGGCTTGCAGAGAGAGAGATAGATAGGATATGGTGGAGTTGTTTCAGATTAAACAATGAAATGGATGTCAGTCTAAGAAAACAAGCGAATGTATCTTATATACATGTTTACCAAAAATATGCAAGTCTTTGTGGCAATGTTGTTTAAATCTTGCAAAAAAATCTTGTTTAAATCTTGTAAAAATGCAACCTATAAAGAAAAGAAGAGTCCTTGTAAAATGGTAGTAAACAAAAACAACTTCTTTGTTTTGAATTTCTGCATGGTTTTATTTGTAAATTTAATTTTCTATGCTCTTTCTCCGGGGTTGCATACCCCACACTTAATCCCTGCATAAAGAAATATGATGCCTACTTCCAAATTGGCTGCTATGCTTTTTATTCACACATTAAAGGGACATTGTCCGATTGCTAATAGCCTCGTCCCCAAAATCCCAGATTTTACCGGAAGTGGTAACATTTTGGTATCTGTGAAATCTTAGGGCTAAAGGATGTCTGGTTTGGATGTTATGAGTGAAAATGTTCCCCATTTTAAAGTACTTACAGGAATTACAAAATCATGGTTTTTAGCTCTCACATCAAAATGGGTTGAAATATTAGCACAAACTTTACAGACGGGGTTTTTGGGTGAAGGCTATTCTATCAAGATGAAAGCTTTATATTCTTAAATTGGGTCATCCCCTTTAAGTCATGCTACATCTAAAACCCAACAATTCATTCCCATACTGTTTTTCATCTGAGTTTTCTTATTGTAAATTCCCATTATTGACTGCATTTATACCAATGTCATAGGCTATTCCATCTGAAATTTGCATCCCCTCTGTGGAAGATATAGGTAAAGTCTGCCACAGGGGAGCATGGGTTGCAAATGGAAAGTTCTTCCAATATCAATTATGATTTGATAAATGCCACTACCAAATTTAGATGCATGTTGGATACAAAATTATGTAAATTGTTCTCTATCTATATTGATGACCCTCACGTAGAAGAGCAATTATTGAATTGACTAGTCATAACCAAATTGAATTCTTTGCATGTGGCATAAACACTGTGCACTATATAATTGTGTCATGTGTCATGAAAGTGTCATGAAAATGTACATGGAAACAGTGGGCAATTATGTAAGGTTAACATTTTTAACAGAGACACACAGATACACCGGTTACACACAGAGCAATCCTTTTATATGATGGTTACACTTATATACACTTCACAATCTTTATTGACATTTTGGTTTTGTATATACTCCCTCCAAATGTTTCAGAATTGATAGTTTTGCATGGGTATGCTACTTTTGCACATTATTTCTCACCTGAAATGCCCCAGTCCAAATCAATGTATAAACAGCATGGTAAAATGCAAAATGTATAATTATATCAGAATTGATTCCCATTGCCTTTATGACAATTGACCAGCCTGTCACCTTTGTGGTTATATAGTACTAGGTGGTCCCCGGGTTTCACGATCACCTGGGTTTCGCAAAAAAAAAAAAAAAAAAAAACGTACAACGTAAACGCGGTGTATAACGAGAAATGCAAAAGATGCCCCCCAGTCATGGCGGATGGTGAGTGCGCCGCCCACGGCGTAGGGGCGATAATAGTCGCCGTCGGATTCGTGTATAGGTAAAGTCTGCCACAGGGGAGCATGGGTTGCAAATGGAAAGTTCTTCCAATATCAATTATGATTTGATAAATGACACTACCAAATTTAGATGCATGTTGGATACAAAATTATGTAAATTGTTCTCTATCTATATTGATGACCCTCACGTAGAAGAGCAATTATTGAATTGACTAGTCATAACCAAATTGAATTCTTTGCATGTGGCATAAACACTGTGCACTATATAATTGTGTCATGTGTCATGAAAGTGTCATGAAAATGTACATGGAAACAGTGGGCAATTATGTAAGGTTAACATTTTTTACCAGAGACACACAGATACACCGGTTACACACAGAGCAATCCTTATACACTTATATACACTTCACAATCTTTATTGACATTTTGGTTTTGTATATACTCCCTCCAAATGTTTCAGAATTGATAGTTTTGCATA
>JAMKCH010023852.1:0-19833 GCA_023653785.1 Ophioderma brevispina
GGAGCCCTGTGCAATTCACGCTCTGTGGACAAGTTGGTTGGCAGGTGCTGTCCAGCTAGGGTGGTAAGCTGAAAATTCCTCAAGTTTTAGAGGGTTTTTTGTTTTTAACCACGCATTATCTTTTAACCAAGTGCGCTCTAAACCCAGAGACAGAGCCGCGCTGGGGTACAGTCTATCGCCTTATGTGCTAAAACAAACAATTTTCATTGTGGGGACGTTGCTAAACCGTTACTGTTAGTATGCAACTCTATGGCAAATGAGGTGTATTTTGCACACCCGTAAAACATGCCGGATTTCCCTGTCACTGCTGGTTTTGTGTTAATATATGTAATTGAGTCTTCTAAGAATAGATTATCCATATAAATTAAGTTTATTTAAAGTTTGATTAAAGCAAGGCTCATTTGAATTTTCCGTATTTTGCCCAAAATTTTTCTCGCGTATTTTGAAAATAAATGTTTTGTCCTAATTTGTCAAGCCAAAATAACAAATTTCATTTTTATTGCTGATTTGGGGTTGTCCTTATGACCCTTCACATGTGGTTAAATTGCGTGCAAAAATCCCTCGGAAGTGGGTTTTTTCCTTAGGGGGGTCCCATGCCCCCCTTAGCCTTTGCAAAGGCATGTCCCGCGGCTCTTTTACGTGGTTTTTGACGGTTTTGGGCAGTATAACATTGATTTTTTAGTTTTCAATCGTGTGTGTTATAAAGCTTCTTATATGTTTCGCCACATTTGGCAAAAGGTTGTATCTACAGAACGTTTCTTTTTTACATTTTACTTTCTTTTGCATTGCTGTACAAACTATAGAAGGTTGTGCCTGTTTAATTCGATTGGCTAGGAACAAAGAATCGAACATGTGTCCTGTACCGTAGAGCAGTTCCATTCAATATAATATGCGTGCAACCTTGGTAATGTATCTTGGTTTTTTTGTATACCAATAACATGGTGCAATAACGGCGGTTTTCTGAGTTTATCCTGTTGAACAAAGTCATCTTACGGTTGATGACGACACAGCACAACCTCTATATGGACGCTTGCTAACTTTTCGTCAGCTATCTGACGAGAACGGAGGATTGACGCGAAAGTGGACGCACTCCTGTAGAAACTCTTACAGTCTCTTTAAAAACGCTATGGATCTATTTGATTTTTCTTCCACAAAATATGCACAACTAGTTAAGTCCCTGAAGAAGAAATACACATTACTACGTGGAAAAAATTTGTTATGGCGTGATTTTTTCATGCATCCATGGCATAATACTTATAACAACATATCCAATCCCCATGATCCCCTTGGGGAAAAAATCTTTATCCAAGATGGCTCGCCAAAATAGCCTGAATTGCATATAATTAGCATATCGTGCTTCTCAAGTCGATGTGATATATACATAGACCTGTCTAAATATAAATCATCTGTTTTCCTTATTTTGAATTCCAAATGGCCGCCATTACATATAATTTGCTTAAAATCTCAACTCAGAACAAGGAAAAGAGGGATAAGAAACAAACAAATAAATCATATAAAATAATATAAATAACGCATAATAAGAATATTTAATTTATCTATATCGACTGGGGTCGTTCCCTGAAAATCTTAAAATAGGCTAAGGTAATACCATTTATAAGAACAAGATTTTTAATGTTCCAAATTCTCGCCAGTGGTCTCTTTTACATCTTTTCGAAAATACTAAAAGACTTGTATTTGAATAGATGTCTTTACTTATAACCATCCATAGAAATCCTTAATGATAGACAATTTGGTTTTCGGTACAATCATTCTACCTATATGGCCAGTATTGAATTGGTGGTATAAATAAATACTGCCAGTGGAAAGAATGAAACCAACCCTTGGTATATTCTTAGATTTAACGAAGCTTTGTCGATCCCACGCTCACAATATACTTCTTAGTAAATTAGAACATTATGGATTTCGTGGTATTGTACTAGAAAATGGTTTAAGAAATTATTTAAGTAATAGAAAACATACGTTTCTTATATCGTACGATTCATGAATGGGGGATTTAAAAATATTGTTTGTGGTGTGCCGCAAGGATCGACTGGGTCCACTTCTTTTATATTATATGGTTTGATATAACCAATACTTCTCACGTTCTTGATTTTATATTATTTGCCGATGATACCACAATTCTCTACTCTCATGGTAGTCGATAGTCAAAACATCGATCATTACTGTATAGGGTTTGTGATGCTGAATTGACTGAATAAGCATTGGTTTCAAAGCAACAAATTAATCATTAACGCAAAGCCAACTAAGTACATGGTATTTGGTTCTCAACGCCTAACACGACGTCATGAAGTAAAACCAGATTTGAATGTCAAATTAATAATATAATATTGGAAAGGGTGAAACTATACAAAATTTCTAGGTGTCTTTATGACGAAAACCTCACCTTAAACATCATATCATTGCGTTTCCAAAACATTGTCGCAAATATTGGTGTCATGAACAAACTACAACATGTTATTCCGGAATCGTGTGTACATACTCTTTATGGGACTTTCATTTTGCCTGAGCTCAATTAGGGAATACTCAGATTGGGGAAAGCCGGGGGGGTCACTGAAATAACGTTGGCAACTCCAAAATGGCGATAAGAAGAATGTCTAACAGTCATTACAAAGCCATTCCCACCTGGATGTGGCAAAATACAATTTCTTATTGGTAGGAATGTACTCTCTCGAACTAGTGTGTTTTATGTCAAATAGGAGAAAAAAAGAATGATTGCCTAATACTTTTTATAACTATTTTATAAAACGCTCTGAAATCCAGGACTATCACGACAGACATGTAATGATCTCATTTAACTAAGAACAAAGAACCCTTTTTTCTGACCAATGTAATTCGTACAAACGGCCCATTCTTTGGAATTCGTTGAAAATAAAATAAAACAATATAAGTCCATAAAACATTTCCTGTTTTCTCTTAAACAACAATTTCTCGCAAAATATAATTGAAGTGTTCTAACTATGATTATTTTGTCCCGAGCACCGTCCGGTGTCTTGTCCATGGTCGCACTGTTGTATGTTGTTCTTTTGTAAAATTTGGTAGTTATGATTTTTAAACTTTTGGTGGGTATTGCCAGGCAGTCCACTTGTCGTGCCTTATTGCCTTTGGACTTATCCTCCATATTGCAATTATTAAATAGTTATGTTTTTATATATTTGAGTTTTAGTATATGGAAATAAAGATGATTGATTGATGATTGAAGAATTACAGAATAAGTATCACTGAATAATATAAATAAGTGACTAAATAAATTATCTATAATAAAAAAAGAGACCTTTGTAAAGGGACGGGTACAAAAGACGGAACCTGATTAATGTAAAAGAAGTCCTCTTGATGTGTTTTCACACCATATGTTATTTCCTCCCAATGATTTCTATGATTCATCTTTTATATATTCTTTCACACTAACAGTTTCCATTTCTGGTACTTGGTTGTAAAAATGGAAATATATGGCCTATGTTTCTATGCCCATTTCGGGCAAGACGTACATTGTGTAAGGCCCTATAATTAATCTGGCGTTGTATGTGAACAGTATACGAAAACTGCTTCATACTAAACTATTAAAACCATTCTTTCGAATGAGTCTTATATTGAAGCGCGGTACTGGTTCTCATTGTGCAGTTTTGGATTGCATTCTGATTAAGTTCAAATAACATAACACGCAAGTCATTCTTCGGAATAGACTAAAGATGAACTAAAATTACTACTATTTGGTAATTAGGGAACAATACCTTCGGGATTATTGCCTTTTAAAAACCCTCCTATATATGTGACAAGTTTGACCGAGCTTCCTTGCGGAGACTGAAAGGAAAGTATATGTCAGTGAGAAGATAATGATATGTAATGGCAGCCAAAATGGCAGCCATTTTGGTGGCCATTTTGGAATTTTTGAGTAAGGAAAACATCAAGATTTTGGATTTAAACTATAACTGAATTCTTTGAACCCCAAAACATATTAAAACATGAGATATAGCTAATTATAGAAAATGGCGGTCATTTTGGATTGTGGCGTGAAGGAAGTCAACAGTGATTGATTGTAAAATTGGATTCTTGATCCCCAAAACATATTCAAAAACACTAAAATTCATAACATGTACTTAAAAAGCTGAGATATAGCTAATGGCGGCCATCTTGGATAAATTTTTTCCCCAAGGGGGATTATGGGGATTTTGGATATGTTGTGTATGATGCATTCTGCTTCTGGTGCCAAAACTCAGCTCAAAAACATTTTCAGGGTAACCCCCCAGGTACACTGTTAAAATGTCCGTAAATTAAGAAAACAGATTTTCCGTAAAATTACGGAAAATCTGTTGAGAAACCATAAACAATAAAAAAACAAAAAAACAATATAAAAATGTTAATTACGGAAATATTTCAAAAATTTCTGGCAGCAATATTTCCGGACTTTGTTTTTTGGTTCGTTAATTTAAATTACGGAAAATCTGTTAAAAATACAACAGTTTTCTCGTAATATGAGCCAAATTTCTGTAAATTACTGTCAAAGTTCCGGTAATTGACAGAAATTTCTGTTAATTACCCTAAAAATGTCTGGACATACTGCGTTTTTTTGCTAGAAATTTCCGTTAAATTTACGGAAATTTTTTTCACAGTGTACCACACTAAAACTGATATTAAAGGAAATTACTACATTTGGGCAAAAACACAATTTAGCATTAACGCGCCGAAAAACGAAAATCCTGGGTCCACATGGACCCTACTTATGCACTTAAGTGTTAAGGATAATTTCTCTAAAAATGATCTCACGATTGTTAACCTGTCCACAGGGATTGTACTTTACTCCCTTTGTATTGGTTATCGAGATAAATGACAAAACGTAGGTCAATGCAATGACCTCTATTGATCGCTGGACTTTTAGACATGTGTTATGCATAATGTGTTTGTTGACAATTTTGAGGAAGATAGCAATTTAAGCCCATTTCATAGAATCGAAGCAAGGTTAATTTGTGATGACCTTTGACATATGACGATTTTTGTTTATATCTCTGCAAAGAACTTTATACGTTGTAGGTAGTACAAATATCACTTTTTTAATCTGTACCAGACGGTTACACTTTGGTTTACTTTTTACAGCAATTCCAAGCATTTTTCATTGTGACCCCTGTATTATGGATTATCCCCCTCTTGTATTACGCCCACACTTTCATGAGGGACACCCCCGCTAAAGGTGTTCATTAAAACCTTCATAGAAAACAAAGCGAATGACCAAAAGAAGCTCTGCTCTCCGCGGTCACGACATTGCTCCAAACTATCATTTTATTCCAATCCTGGTCATTTTTTAAATAATCTACAGATTGTTCACATTAATTATACTATATTTAATACTTTGGTTATGAATATGAAAGTGAAATCAATGATCAAAACTAAGGGTATCAATAGTCACTTCTCTGTCGTTGAATTTTTTTCAGGATACGGATAGGAAACGGATCCCTTTTAATCTCGAGGAAATCGTGAGCGGCGCAGATGAGATCCGTTTAAAGGTTCGATTAGTTTTGTATATTAAACCTTTTAGAGAGGGAGAAAGGGTATTGAGTCAAACATCATCGTTTCAGTCCCACTACATATATCATTTGCTCACCTTCGGAGTTAGTATGGCCCCTTTACATCAATGCAAGGTAGTTAGTGGTGTCGAATTGTGGTTCACCTTTTCAATAGGGGCCAATTTAGGTTTACACAGGGATCAAACTTGATTTAAATTACTCCATCATGTTGAAATGTCTGCCATATCGTCGTCTAGTCACAGGATTCCAAAAAATGGATAGTTTATACCATCTATGACCATTGGTTTTGAGAGTTTACGGGTGAAAATGGCTTAAAGTGCCAAAAGAAAGGTCAATTTCCATTTGTCCAATTTGGACCGTGAAAAGGTGACACCACAATTTGACGCCACTAACTACCTTGCATGATTGTAGAGGAGTCCAAAATACTAGTACTAAAGGTGTCAAACCTTAGATGTGTAGTATCGGGCATGAAACGAACTCCCTAATAAGGACCTATGATATTCTGCTCTGCCTATTGGACAAAAGCCAAAGGATCCAGGGCAGGATGCCAGACCACTTCATAGCGATTAAACCAGGCATATACTTTTCAAAGTGAGAGACGCACATTATCATTAACAGTCAAAGTGGTACATTAAAGCAGGGAGAAAGTATTGCAAAAGATGCGAATTTTTGCACTCGATCTAATAGGTGAATTATTGATATTATCGAGTCCCAGGTCAAATCTTTCGAGATACTCGTTAACTTCCGATTTTTGTTACAAAATGTAACAAGAGACTAAAGGGGGGGGGGGGGGCAAATTATGGGATTCGTTTACGACGGACGGAATGAGATTTTCAATCCAGTTGATAAGAAAATTAGAAGGCAAACCACGAACGCTGACAATGAACGGCATTGGGATGGTTTACGTTTACGACCCATCATAACCAACTATCTTCAGATTCAAGAAATTGGATAATAGGGTCAAAGCACATGATAACAATAATGGGGAAAAGTGGGGCTCCCTGGAACTGCCACGTTTGCAACCGAAATGTTTTCGGAAGACCATTGGTTTAGGTGCTAACCTGACCCGATATATTGCACAAATGTTCGAGAATGTAAGTTTTTATACAGTAGGGACCTTGGCTCTATTGAAAGAGTAATTCAAATAAGTTTATGAGTTCCTTAGCATGTTATCTTCCAAGTCGAGACCAGGTAACAAGTGCATAGTACGATTTTTATTTTTGACGTGACGAATTTCTCGTGAACCACTTGAATAGGTTCAATGCACCCATGTTTTTCTCTTAGAAACGCTTTTATTACCGCTGTGGGTTAACGATGTTTTCCTCACCATAATGTATCAAGTCTATTGAAAATTATTTAGAAGTACGGGTGATGGCAGTATCCTTTATTGGGCGAATAATTGTCCGAGGTCGGAAAACATAAATAATGAGAGGCGCAGCCGAGTCATTATTTTAATTTTTTTCCGGCCGAGGATACATTATGAGCCCATAAATAATACTGCAAACCCTTTTTTTCTATTCTATTACCGAAAACAGCGTGATATAATGAGTAAATGCATTCGCGACCCATTATTGCAGATAATGGGCAGTAAACTGACCCAATCAGAATGCTGCATTTCAATAATGGGGGCCCCCCAAAAAAAAAAAAAAACTCAGATGTAATAGATATTTGATGGTACAATTTGCCACTTGCATGAGTAAAGTGCCTATCATCTAATAGTTGAACGGCAAGGTTCTTATTTCAACCTTTTTTAGGAGAGGAGGATTATATACTTGCCTTCCAAGGTAGAATTGGCGGCATACCCATATTCGTTAATGCTTGTTAAGAGCGCCATGAAATTAGTGATCACATGGTACTTTTTTCAATACTCCGTAGTGATAAATCCGACCCTGGCGTCGAGTTCGAACTTTTGGCAACAGATAATGTGTCAAAAGCCTAGAAACATCAACAGTGGGGAACATGAAAAATGGGGGGTGGGAAGTTTTGTACAGGGGTCAACATTAAAACAATTCTATTGTTTTTGAAACCCCAAATTATTCATCTTGTCATGAGAGGTAAAAAGGTATAGTTTTGCAATATCTAACGGTCATTAGTTTCAGGAATCTAGGCACCTAACGGTTCAAGGTCATCCTGGGATTAACACAGAAAATGCATAGATGCTCTGTATTTGACAGTTAAGTATGTAATTAGATGAGAGTAATGTATTACTGACCCGATAAGATATGTAGATCATTGTTACCTTTGACCTTTGATTACGTGACCAAATGGTGGCCATATGAGTGTAAGTATTTATATTTTCTGGTCCGTTGCGAACCATTTTGAAAAGAATCGGAGCATTTGGAAAATTGTTGCACCATGACGACCTTGAACCTTATTGTCCCTATAACTATTGAACATAACCCACAGGTAAAACACTATCCTCTTTTAAATCTATTATGCTATGGCCAAAATTTTGTAAAAATTTAGTAACAATTACAACTACTTTATATTTCCCCTGTAAAACGTTGCCGCCCTGCAAATGCATGTTACCCACTATTTATACTTCTAGACGTTTATATCTTATCCTCTCAGCATTTCGAATATAACACCCCCAAAATTGGTTTCTGTTGCAATTATTTTGAGGTAAAACCATTATTTTATTTAAATTGCTTGCACTTTTCACTGCCAAATGAACATTGAGTTGCCTATTAACATTTGTATTACCCGGTGAAAGGACATGCACTAATGAGCACAAGATTCTTACATAACGATTCCATTGTGATGGACAGTTGACTTCACTATTGACATTGGATTTACGGTTCTGATTTTTTGATATTAAGCAAGTGGAACTTTGTTTGTTCTTTTCTATTGTTTTGACATTTGAAATTCACTATTGACATTTGAACTCTACCAAATATACAATTGCTGTGATAAAACCATGGACATTTGACCTGGAAAACATATAACATTAGTAAAGGGCATGTCCTTGGATCGTGGTTATTCAACAAACAAGAATGGCGAATACCGTTACAAAACATACTGTGGTATCATGACAGTTGAATATTTCTTCGCAATATAAACTTGTAAAAATATATAAAACACCTTACATACATGATAATCACACGAGTCACAACAAGTTGACAAATACAATGCGGTGCATCCATACACTAGTGATTTAGAAACTCGAATGAAAACCCATCAGGTTGTGATGGCGCAATTAGTTATATCGTGCTCTAGTACTACTACAACAGAGAGGTTTGCGGGTCGAGTCCCATTCAAGTCCTTTATTCACGATAAATATCCAACGCCGCTTTGTTATCCATTTCTGTCGCCTATACATATTTCGATAAAAAATGTAGCGTATCACCATTCGAAGTAATGGAGATCGCCATCTAAGTGAGTGCGGTAATACGTGACGTCGTAAGGCAAGGGGAGGCGCGTTACCGGCCGCTGCGTGACTATAGGTCTTATGCTAGTCTGCGAAGAATGCTGTAGTTTATGAATTTGGACTTGGCAGACTACCATAATCCCTCACGAGTTTGATCATTGCAATGTAAAATGCGAAAGTTCCCAAGAATTCTGGAGGGTGTCCTCGAAAGATTATGTCACCATTTGATGTAAAAATATTGACGTTTGTGTTTGAGGTGGACACCCCTAAGTTGGGAATTGTGGCATTAAATTTGGATGACATCGTGTAGTCCGTTCCAGTGTAGAGAACTGTCGCTGCCCGATTTCAAGCAACCCTGTGCCAAGTTGAATCGTGTTTACCACGGTTGTAAAAGCTGTACACGTACATGTTGATCGTCAATAGTATTGGTGTTGTAACACAGCATTACTAGCGGAGATAAGTGCGCGGGAGTACCGTAGACCCGGGGGCCAGGGGAATCACCTTAATGGATGTGTGTGTTTAAGGCTGGCGCTTCCCAAACCCAGGGGCATCGGTGACAGATGGACTGAAACCAATAGGAGTATAATAATATAAATTAGTATGCTAGACAAAGCAGATTGCTTGACTTACGACTTTTAGCTTTCGACATCTGACGAGTCTTGATCAAAGGACGGTATCCCACTGCTTTTCCCGCTAGTGGTTCATTCCTAGAGGCCAAAGTTCTTTGTGTACGCAGTGTATCGTATTACGTGATCAGAGATATGACCCTATATCATGGTTGAAAATTTTTATCCATCTCTCCGATCAGATTGCTTCTCTATTTTTCTGTTTGCATATTTGAGTCTTTATCAAGGGATTTTGGGGTTTTCCCCAGGGGGGCAACTTGTGTTTCAAGGGTGGGATCAGTCGTGCTCGTGTATGGCTTCCCAAAAGCGTACCTAAGCGCGTATTCCAGACTTCCACACCCTAAGCACGTAGTTGGTTGATTTTGCTACCCTAAACAAGTACTTGGGGTTTGATTTTGCAACCCTTACAAAGTGTTTTGGTTAATTTTACTATCCTAAACAAGTAATTTGCATGGACATGTTAAAAAATTACACCTAAACAAGTAGTTTTGACATAAGTTTGCTACCCTAAACACGGCACGTATCATAAAAATGTTCCTTTAATCATACTTTTAACATCGGCTGTACCCCTGATAAAGGAAACATGTATCACGTGGATGTTCATTGGAAGTTTCGTATTTTATTATTGTGAGTGTATTTGTGCATTTTTTCTTGTGTTGTGGCTAGTAGAGTTACAATTTAAAGGTCCATTATATTTAAATTACAAGTCTTTTTAACGTTGTCCGATTTCTTGTTAGAATTAATGAGTCCTGGTCGGATGTCGCCTAATTATTGAAGTTTTTTCGCAAATTCAGCCCATTCATGAACTACAACACACTGAATTTTATTCATGAACTAGTTTTGAAGACATAATGAGATAGACCTAATTTCGTTTCTGCGCGACATTGTATGATCAGTCCACAAAATGAAAATCCTATAGGCTTTATGTGTTGGAGGGATACGACGACGAACAGAGAAATAAGGCTAAGAAATAAGGCGGAAAATGTGTTAAATTTACTAGGAATCTACCACGTGAAATCAGAGGAAAAGTGCGGCAAAGGACAAAACACACATTTTATATGTTTGTAATTAAGTTAATAATTAAAAAAAAAAAAAAAAACCTAATTTTGAATTTTTGTCTTTTGATGATTTGATACATAAAAAATGTAACGCGCGTACATCGCCTGGTCTCACAAAACGCCCCTAATTACGCGTTTTTGTACACGACCATGATATCCAACATTGGAATACAAGTGCCCACCCCCGGGGGTGTTTCCGCAATAGATGACATGGTATCAGCTGCACTGGGTCTTTCTCGGCCGCCCCACTCCAAAAGGTTCCGGTTTCTCCAACATTCGATTTTCACATCCGTTGCAACAAACTCATAAATGACGCACATCTGTTTGGACAATCGCCAATATAGGGTTCATATTTCTTGGATCACGTATAGCCGATACACGGGCTACACGAAAAGAGACTTTTGCCCTCTAGAGATAATCACAAGCCACTAGCGGGGAAAAGCAGTGGATACCGTCACTTGTGATCAAGACGTTGTCAAGTATGTCGAAAGCTTAAGTCGGAAGTCAACATCTGGCTTTGTCTATGGCATAAATATTTGACTTATTGTGAACTTACAAGCCTACCAAATATGCATGCGTATTAACTGACAAATTTGTATGCCAAAATTTTCAAAACATGCTTTTTTTCTGGTCCTTTTTAGACACTTTTGCAAGAATTCACCCAAAGACATAGGGGGTGACGTTTGGGTGAAAATTTTTTCAAGAAAGTAGTCACCGCAGAAAGAGGGGTCGTGTAGTAGTGAATGTAGGCACGACAACTTGTTACACCAAGATAGTGGGATCTTTGCGGACAGTTTCAGAATAGATGGGGTCTTTGAGGACAGTGGTGCTGAAAATTGGGGTCTTAACAGCCTTACATGCGCGTCATTCCGTTCTCCACCAAGTCTCCTTATACGTCCATAATCACCTCCGCCCCCCCAACTACCTCCATAACACAGTTTCCCTTCCTATCCACAACTCTTACCCCCCATCTCCCTCGCTCGCCCCCCGCCTAGGCCCCCCCCCCGCAGCCATCTAGGAGGAGAGGGAGCCCTCCCGCAGGGACCCCTCGCCATCCACCATCCTCTGCCGTCCCCCCCCTCCGTCCCAGGCGTCGACCCACCCCCTCCACGATATCCAACTTCCACCCTTGCACCTTCACCCCAACCCCCTTTCCGCAGACGTCTCTCCCCCTCACCACAGCCAGCTCCAAGGGGAGTGCCTCCCGTGTAGTTATAACAGCAAAGGGTGCATATGATGACCCTCATGGCAATCATTTTATGTCCCTACACCGCATTAAAGATATTCTGTTAACTTAACGGAAATTTCATGGCAGCAAATTTCAGACGTTTTCAGTTTAAGTTTTCCGTAAAAACAATAGAAGCTTTGTCAATTTGCGGAATTTACCAGCATTTAACCGAAATTTTATTCAGATTACCGAAACATATGCGTATTTAAGAGAATTCCGTAATTTAAAAATACAAGAGTTCTGGAAATTTTGCTGCCAATTTGTTTATGATTTTTTTGAAATCATGCGCTAATATAAAAAAACTCCAAAATTCACAGATTAGGAAATAAATTATCACATTGAAAGAGCTGAAGAGGCATTTCTTATACAATTTTTGTTTTTAGTGAATTTGAAAACATTTCCGCCCCCCCCCTAAAATTTATGTCCGTTAATTTACAGAAATTTTTAACAGGTGTTGTCTTAAAGTGTGCAACTTTCAAAGTAATAACCTCCACAACATGTTAAAAATTTCTTCGAGATGTCGGCAAGGGGGCTCCAGGAGCTTAAAGTTTTGTACACCTAATCAATAGGAATGTTGTGGTTTTTGATAAAACACAAAAATGTGATGCTGGTCTTTATATGTGATTTGCGTCGAAAGTATCCAGGAGGTACTTAATAAGTAGGGTCATGTGTCGTATAGTTGGACGCCCATATAGTTGGCTGGCGTTACATGTCCCTCCCTTCTAGTTCAACAAGCTGTGCAAGAGCATTGAGCTGTTTCAATGGTTTTAAGTTAGGCTCAGTTCAAAGCCTTTATTTATTCTACTATCTAAATTGTATTACATGTTAACATTAACATTGGTCCATTAGAAAAAAATCACACTATTAACGAGGTAAATTGGTGGGTGGTGGTGGAAAGAGTGGCGGGGGAGGCGTATGCACCAATATGTCAAATGAGAAAGGATTGATGGTATGGACACATATTGCAAGGTGTCTTAATTTAATACAGAATGTGCTTTTAACATAATATAGCTTTCCTGGTGCATGCTGGTGGTTAAATTGATGAAACAAATTAAAAAGTTTAATATAATTTACCTGCAATTATACCAGAATTAATACCCCCAGAAAAGTAATTGGGTGTAATTTACAAAATAAACCTAAACACTATGGGTGTTATCATGTATAGTGCTCAAAATTTGATCTAAACATTGTTCTGACATTGCCCCAATTTATGGTGTGGTCATGCGATATGAATGTAGTTTAGTACTGACCAGGGCACAGAAGCGAAAAATGTAATAAAATACCCCTTTATTAGTTATATTGTTAAACTATAGTTTAAGCTAATCTTAGCCTGTCGCAGGAGCTGAGGCAACTGAAAACCTATTTCGTGTCATACGTGTCCGTACAGCAATTGACATCAGAACTTAACTACATCCAACAACCGCATGCTGTAATCAAGGATCTCTCTGTGCCGACCTTCTGGGATAACCATTGTTTCGGCAAGTAACTCTGCCGTTCGGCAGGTAATGCGTATCCCGCAATTTTTGGCAAAATAATGCCGAAACACCGGGCGGTTCGGCAGTACCCCTGCCGTACGGCAAGGTCCACTGCCGAAAGACCGGGTGTTTCGGCATAGTCCCCGGTATGATTTCGGTCGCAGCAACCGTTCATTATTACAAATCGAGTGGACCGGAGAAATTGAAAGATGTGTTTGAAATTGCATAGGGCCCCTAACCATCATCATTTAAAGTTACATAGGCCTACTTTCATAAACTCTACAAAACCCATCCCACACACACCATTATGTACAATCTGAGACGAATATATACGAATATATTCGTCTCAGCTAGGTACTCATTTAGTAACTGCTGATATGCCAGATAGGTGCTTTGGTTTACTGAATAATAAATTTAACATGACCCCCCCCCCCCTCCATCAGAAAAAAAAATTAAAATCACATAACCTCCCCTATTTGTCAGTAGAAAATCACCTAGGTCTAATCCCAATTTGTACTCAGCGGACACTATTAACCAAACCCTAACCTAATTTCCTAACCCTAATCTTAACCCTAGGTCCTATAGGCACTCTAACACCAACTCTAACTCTAACCTAACCGTGGTGCAACCGGCCTAATAGCCCTCTAATCAAGAAAGGGGACCTTTTCATGGGAGCCATAGTTATCAATGAATATAAGTATACATTGTTTCCCGAATTATGCTATCTTGGAAACAAAAAACTCCTGGGACTTCTTATTCAGGGGGTCTCATGAGGGTGCTAAGGCGTTACAAGATCGGTATCTACGTCTACTATTACAACATGATTGTTCCTAACTGCCAAAAGCCTGATTTTTAATGAGTTTCATTGTAGAAATGTCCATAAAACACGAAAAATGGGTAAACAGTGTCTCAACCTCAACAGCACGTTATTTTACACTTCCATTCTCCTCTGCCGAATGCCACGGTACTTCGGCAGTTCTCAGAGGAGGGAACTTCGGCAACCGGGTGTTTCGGCACCGGGTTGTTCGGCACAACAATCTACTAGCCTTGTAAGTTAGTTTGAAGGACAGTGTATTGTTGTAAATTCGGGGGGGGGGGGGGCCTTTATAAGGGGACTACTTCAAACTCAACGCCGGTCGACCAGCGGTTTATGCCGGTTGAAAACCACGATTATTGTTTTAAAATTAGGAGGAAACGGTTCCAACAAAAAAACCGAGCGAAACAGGCGAGCAGCCGGTGGTTAAGTTTTTAAGGGCCCTAACCCGTGAATAATATATCAATAATTCCACTGGGGTGTTTTCTTAATGTTCCATTATTGTTAACATAATAGCAGGTGGTAACTCTTTTGGTCCTCTTTCAATTTCTGTAAATATGGAAAAGCCAGTGGCATTTCTTTCAATAGTAGATAATCTTTGTAAGTCAAGTTAGTTTGAATGTATGTACAACACCGATATACGGTCAATAAAATCTTCATGACCTAGTTCGAATTACGCGGTTTATAAAACTAAAAGAGGGGGGGGGGGGGGGGGGGGGGGGGGGGGGGGGGGGGGGGGGGGGGGGGGGGGGGGGGGGGGGGGGTCAATTTGTGTTGTACACTACGTAGCACGAAACTCGGGAAATGGCAACATATAGTACATTGTTATGCGTACCCGACTACAGTGCAAAATACCATAAATACAAAGCACGTGGTTTGCGCCATGTGACTAAGTCCAGACATAATGAGTCACGCAACGCCCCACGCCCCCAAACAAGGGAGGGCGGCGGTCAAGAAATCCCAATTTTAGGACGTCAGCCATTTGTTTAATGTTTAATACGTTAAAAGCTAGATCTTGTCGAAAAAGTCTGATTTGTTGTATGTTGTCAAGGAATATTTTAGTATTCCAAAACCGTTGGAGCTGAAGAATCAACTCCACTCTGAGGTTTATTTCTGACTCGACACTCGTGCCTCATTGTGCATGAACACTATGCACTAAAAACACAAAATAAGTACCACACTTCAGCAGAATTTACATCCAAAATATGATTTCTAGCAAAAAACGAAATAGACTAGCAACAGTGATCTTATAACAATTAGTTAACAACATGAAATTGATTTTATGAATTTTTGATGACCAAATCAAGTGCAATTGTCAGAAGTTTACGGGATCTTGATTGGATAGTCATTACCTCAGGTGTCCCAGGCAAGTATTGGGACCCACGCCGTGCACAACAAAGCTCTCCTTGACCCTGTCTAACAAATTTTAGTGACAGGTCACCGACGGCTGAATTTGCGCTGTGTAGTACATTCGGGTGACTGACATAAATATACACACAATCGAATGTGGGTACCATTGTACGTGTCATTGCAAACCATGCTTGACGCGCCCACAAACACGTTTTCGCGCATATAATTATGACAGCAATCAAATACTCCATTCAAAATTCCCATTCAAACTTGTTCCACTGCCGGAAAATAGCCATGCATCTTTCAATGGTACCTTAGTTAAAGTGAAGGTCACCTGCAATAATGACACTGTGGGTTCAGAATGATCTAAGTAATACCGACACACATCGTAGATCTCACTAGTACATTATATCGCGAATAATCTACCATATTTAGGAGTACTTTTTTCAACCCTCAATTTCCGGCATTGACTCATGGCGCAACAGTAATCGTACATAAAAACAACACAAACACTGACCAACGGAAAGTCTTATTTAAATTCTGTTTTTCAGCTTCCGATAGCCGAGACCCCCCCATACGGATTGTCCCATTATCATTGCGATATAATTTTTACAACCCGAGGGTCAAAAAAAAAAGGTCTCGAACCCGGTCGTGAACCACACCAATTACAGATTCAAAAATTTCCCCAAGATGTATCGCAAATATGACGTCACCATTCCGTAATGAGAGTAATGAGCGGCGCGCTTCATTTGTAAAATGTATTGAAAGAAGTGTGTCGTGGCCGGGAACCAGGGTTTGAACCCGGATAGGCCAAACTAGCATCTGACACCCCAGATGACGTCAATCTATTCTAATTATGCTGAATGGACGTCCGTAGTAGTAATGAGGGTAGTCGTGGTAGTATTGTAGCATGTCTCTAACATGTATAAGGATCCTAAGTACCATGATAAGACCAGAGGCAAATAATAAGGACCGAATCGAATTTTTTTTTGTCATTACTGTTCGTACCGGACACTTTACTTTGCAACAGGGATAAATTGGAATGGACATTCATAATGGCCGATATTATCTTTCCTGTTCTCAATTGTCAGTTCTTAAATAATAAATTTGAGAAATCTTAGACTTGTCTTTCACTTTAAGCTACTTCTGCAAATTTCCAAGTATTTTGACTCTTTCGGGTGGATCAATGATAGTGTTTTATAGTCGATTCGCGTTCGTCCCCCTGGAGTTTTGGACCTATTCATTAAGTCGGAGGGGGAAAATGAAAGATTCAAATGCAGTGCCACACCGGATTATCTTGGAGGACCACTCCGGTCCTATAACCCGCACCTGAAACTAAAGACAATTTCATCATGTATGGAACGCACAATGTGTATTTAAGGCCTTAGCATTCCTCACAATAACATGGTAAACAGAAAGTCCCGGTGCCTCATTGCATTTTTCACCTCGCAAGAAAACAAAAAATGGTAGGGTCATTATATCAGATGAATCGAGTATAATATATTTTTTTAAATAGTAGAAATTTCCAACTTCCAATCACCAGTATTTTGAGCAAATAGATGAGGAAGTCATCATTACATTATTTTATTTTACTCAATATCAGAGCTTAGATGATTAAATTTGCTGACACGTTTATTTATAATCATATACAACTCCATTTTAATAAATTAACACTCATTTCCTTGAATTTGTTACATATGTCTAATGAGCAAAATGTACAATTTGTGGATTTTGGTTTTGGGTAAAATACATTGTGATCCTAAAATCACTTCTTCATACCACTTTAAATTTCACTTTCTTATTAACAGGGTTTGTAATAACTCAAAAGAATTGAATATTTTCTTCCTACAATAGATATGTAAATTCCGTTTTCCAGCAATAATAATACTTCACCCATTTAAAAAAAGAAACATCCATATTTTTGTTTTCAAAATTAGCCCTTTTATCTCTATTTGTGATTCACGTCACTCAAATACAGTTTGGATCATCGTTGATATTAATTTCACACCTTTTAAACCAATACTAATAGTTAATCAAATTCCAATTTTGTGCTTTAAATACACCAATTGGATGAGTCATGTAAAAATGGGATTTTGGTACAGAGTGCAATTTCCAACCCCATTGTCCATCAATTTGGGCGAATAAGAATAGATATAGATTTTTTTTTTCAATTCTACAAAAAAAAATTGAAAAAAAAAAAAGGTAACCTTTGTCAGAGAAAGCATAACCAGGGAACGTCATAAAGGTGCTTGTCCGATTTATGTCTATTGTGTTTTGTACTTAATATGAGAGCCTGGCACTTGCACATACCCCCATCGGAGATCCGTGGGAAACAAACTTTGCGGTTTGATGATAGAAGGCAAATAATGCGTAGTGCAAAGCCCTATTATTTAATATGCTAATATGATGGTTAACCACTTAAAACAGGCGGTTTTGTTAGATCTGGGAATTTAAATGGATTTGAAAGGTCAAATTTCAGGACAACATGAGAAAAATACGAGTCTTTCAACTGATATCAAAATCAAATAATACTCTAAATTGGTCTCAGCTGAGAGACCAAGGTCAACATGGTCAAAGCATTACAGAGCATGTATTCATCCTCCTTGTTAGAACCATGGGTCACTCGATTGAGAGTGGTCACTCTAATCACTGTGTCAGTTTTATCTGACGTCTCCAAAACAGGTTCCAACAATGGCTTGGGTATCACAACGGTTCATCTCCAGAAAGCACCTTTTACTAACCGGGCCACCAGACCCAGAGTAATGGTCCTTATAGATCCCGCAAAACAAGGAGGTGGTTACCCCTGTTGGCACGCTTGAACTGGCATTTCCGTGACGGTCTGTGGAAATCTCTTTGATCTATGACTTTCTCAAGAGCAATCGAGTATCGGGTTTTCATTCCTTGGGCCTGTTGTAAAGTATGCAGGCAGAGTCTATAATCCTTTTGATTTGCGTCAGATTACTAAGGATCTCCAGTTCTGCGCTGCTGGATATTGTTGAAATGTTTTAGAGGTACTTATACTCCTTGCCCTGCAAAGAAGGACCGCTTATATAGTTTGTGCTTTAGGGCATGGCACGCGGAGCACTGAACATGGCTTCCTTCCAAGAAAACGCCAGAGCTTTATATCCTGATAGGTTTTTATGCTGTGTTTCTTGCCAAACCTCCTTTGCAAGGTCCCCAATTACTTCTTAAATTACAAATTAAACCAGCATCTGCAGAACAACTGGAACCCCTCGTAATCTCGTGACGCCAATCAAGAAGGGTTATACATTTAGACGTTTTATTATATTTAATAAAAAAGTTTAAAACATCTAAAAACATAACAAACAAACAAACAAACAAACAAACAAACAAACAAACAAACAAACTAATCAAAATAAAAAAAATTACAGTATTTTTTAATTACCACAAAAAATGTCTTGCTATTGAGTTTCATGTTCTGTATATAAATGGCCAAAAAACAACATTTCCCCCCCCCCCGGAATAATCAGAACATCCTTATCCCCGGAGTGAAACCACAACAGTCGCACTCACCAACACGATACATCTAATGTATATACAAAAAATAAACAACTAAAATCCTTTAAAAAACTCAGATCACTGGGCCCTCCCTGGACCCTGGGACATAGGTCCTTTTATACTGCGCTGACCCTTCTTACCAAATGCCGCCCATACGCCCTTATACGAACCAACTTGTACTTGCATTTGTCCACGGCTTGACAAAATTAAAAACCACTCGCATACCACTTCGCACGCCCGCTGGATTTGTTGACTCAGAGAGATCGTAGTCTTTATTACCAGTCATTTATCCCCAGAACCTGAGAGGGTCTATGTCTGTGGTGATTACGCCTTATGGAAACCAGCTTGACATTTGGATTATATGATTTACTTATTTATTCGGTTAACTTTTTTTAAAATACTGTGACTGTTTTGCTAAAGATGTTTAGCAAATATATAATTACCAGGATCTGACGTGGCACGGTCACCTTTTTTGTGTGATGGGTTAATCATACCAACCGACCATGCTTTTGGGAAGTGCCCAGAGGTTTAAAATGAGTTGAATAATCTGGTAATAACTGGTAACAAGGTGTCATAGAGTTTTTAAAATTCGGAGAATGGCCCATCAGTTAACCCAAGGGTTTGTTTTTTTTCAATCGCTCAACTATAGACCGCGTATTCAATACCATTCATGTTGGGGAAAGATACGCATTCCATACTAACAATTAATTCCCTGTTAAGAATCCCTGGCAATCGCTAACATGGATCATTGACAGCTTAATGTATTGTTGTCCGGAATGTATGCATCTTGTCCACCAACATGTCTGGTGGCTGACGTCCATGATACGGTCAACCCTTATGTCTTTAGTTATATCATTAT
>JAMKCH010023853.1:0-23622 GCA_023653785.1 Ophioderma brevispina
GAGATAAATCCAGAATGAGCATGATTGCAGGGCATTCAATAAACGAAAACCAACACGCATGCAAAGCTACTCAAGAGAATAGCAGTGGCGCGGTCTCGTGTTATCTCGAAAGATATAGGGGTTTATTAAACAAAATTACCATAAAATCACTAATTGACAGACACATATAAAGAGGGGAACTATTACTTGGAAATTCTGTAATAATACAAGTTGATCAATTGACATTTGATGTTCAAATTCATAGCTAAGATAAGACGGTATTAATTTATACCGAATGCGTTATTTTTTAGCAGGGGGCGACCTGCTCATTCAATGGACATTTGGGATTTCCAAACGGTAATTTACGGAATTCTTTCGTGTATTTTCTGCGGCAGCCTCGAGATAATTGTGGAATAAAATTATTGACTTCAAAACCTGTTAAGTTGATATAACAACTTGTTTGAACCAAGTTACTAAGAAATAGTTCAAACAAGAAATGACATGAAAAACGATACAGAAAAGGAGAAGATAAAAAGATAAAGAAAAGGACTTAATAATGAAGATAGAGACAGCTAGATAAATATTGTAAAATAAGTAGCAGTCATAAGTCTTCTATTTTGGTTGTAATATGTGATTTTTTGGCAAGACGAAGGAGGTGGTTAAGAATGTTCCGATGTTTGGTGTATTTCACTTTGTTTTCTAATGTCGGTGCAGTGATACATTTTATATAATTTTCTTTAGTTTGAATCGATTTAAATAAACCTTTAGTAACCCAAGGTTTTAGGTGAATTACATTTAGAAACGCGATTTACTTTAATTGGAGAGTGAACATTGAACAATGAAAGCATCAAACACTTTATCATGAAATTTGTTGTAGGCCTCTTCAGGATAATCTAAAATAGTTACAAAATTCCAATCAATCAGAGAAAGGGCGTTATTTAATCCATTTTCATGCTTAAATTGGCGTGATTTTCTGATACACATAGAAACTGCATTAAACGTAGATTTTGCTTTTGTTAAAAAGTAGGAAAGTGATTGGAGAGATCTGTAACTAATAATATACCTAATATACCGGAATCCGGGGCACTTGTATTCAAAAGTGGATATGATGCGTAAACAAGAAAACGCGTAAAAAGGGTCTCAAGTGCCCATCCCCCCCCTTCACCCCGGACCAGAATGTTATAGAGATGATGTATATATCAACATGCAATCTTGTTTTTGATCACATCTTGTCCCGGGTCTGAGTTATGGTCTGTTCGTCGTCTGCCCTTGTTCCTGTATTGTTATATGCTATCTTTTGTCATATTCAATTTATATTCTATGATTATATAATAACAAATTTTGTTTTAAGTAAGTGTAGGATCATCACTTTCCCTTATGATACTCCATCAATGTTCCTTTATAACACTTTTGGGTATATACATACTATTATCATTATTATATCACTGATTATTTGATCAAACATTATGTGTCATTATCTTTTTATATCATTTTAAACATGAAGAATGGTATATTAAAAAATTGTATTAAACATTGTTAAGATAATAGATTGTTATTATTAGAGATTCAAATACTTAGGCATTGCATCTTTATACACTACATTTTATATGAACATGTTCTAATATTGACTAAAGTTAAAATTATATTTAAAACAAGAAATTAAAATTGGTAACACAGACCGAAATTATGATCGCATTTATACACTAAATAGTTGGGTGTACGCTTTTAAGAAGGCGTTTGAGACTGGTTGCATGCAGTTTAACATTCACATTACCATGATGCAAATGTGAGTAGTAACAGTTATTTTAAAATGTTTTCTGTAAGGGAACACTAATGTGTAAGTGCCCCGTAAGTGCGCTTTCTTGACAAAGTAAATGGTTTCCCCCATTTGTTTTATTCCAGGAATTTTGAAGTATGAATTTTTACCTAAACTATCCGAAAATTTGAGAACAAAAGTTCGGCTCCTTATTGATCGTTTTTTGGATGATGGTTTTTTCGAATAATTCCCCTAGAGTGTGGGTAAATCATGTACCATTTGGAGCCAAATGTACTTTTTGAAACTAGTTCCTCTCAAAAATGAATATAACATTGGTTACTTTAGAATCGTTATTAGCCCCAATTCAAAATTTTAAAGCATGTGTGATTTCAAATCATGATGGCAACCCATTTACGAGGGACATGATTGTGAGAATCCACCAAATTGCCTTCACAGAGCAAGTTTGCCACTTGACTGCCCAAGCTTAAGTGTGAATCTTGGCATCATAGAGACGCTTGACAGTCGCATGGAATCAAACACTGAATCCGACGCGACTATTACGCCCATACCCGTGGGCGGAGCAATCACCATTAAGCCATGCTGGGGCACTTTGCATTATGTTATCCACCGTGTTTACGTTGTCGCTGTTACCACAAAAAAGAAGCGATAATTTGATCAGTTGACGGCAAAAACAACACTATTCACTTATCCATTTGTATATCATCATGGGGGCTCTCAGCGAAAAAAAATGCTAAACTGTCTTGGCTGCACAAATAGCCGATTAAAAAGTTACAAAAATGGGAAAACGAACTGCTGGCGAATACTCGGCTAATGGACACAAATGAAACATCCAGGGGGGGTGGGGGAGGACAACGATCTGCTCGATTTGGGCATGGGGATTTCCAAAAGTAAATTTGGGGGAAACAGCTACGTGCACTTTATATGGTGTTGGTCCCAGTGAATTAAAAAAAAATCATCTCTAAACCTTGTTCAAAAAGATCTTAGTATAATATCATGTGATAAATTAAGAAAAAAATATTAACTTAAAATCCGTCGGGTGTTAGTGGATTAACCCCGCTGAAATAGTGTAATTTCAAATAACGGTTCAGTTAGATTTAATATTCGTGACCCGGCCTATCTTTAGTACAAGCTGTGTGTAACCGTTCGAATATGCGTAAGAGCGCCCCTCCTACCGTTAAGTCTTTGAACAAGACCAGCAACGAAATTGATGCCCATTTTGATTTGCTGTTGCTGTTGGTTTTTTTTTTTTAACACAAATGAAACAATCCTCGTATCCATTTCAGTCTAAATTGTAACTCGCCGGTCATTCTCACGTGTACTGATAGTCCAGGCGTGCACATTCCATGCACAAACCGAGGGACTAATTTGTTCAGATCTCCGAAGCGATCTAAATGGCCACACGGAAGTGTCTTTCTAAAACACCAACAACCCGCATCGGAGATGTCACGGTTTCAGCAAATTACGATCGGTCTTTGGAAACTATTCAAGTTTCACGTACACGGAATATAAATCAACATTCTATTGTTACTTTATTTTGTTGGGGATTTTGAATTTACGAAGAAAAATTATGTTTTCACGCGTGCTGCTTAAAATTTTTAAAAAGTATTCTAACCATCAGCGTTCATTTCGCAGTCACGCAAAGTGGGCGAGAAAACCTTCAATTTTAAAAACAACAGTAAGACACTGCCTGGTAATTCCAGTTTAGGCATGTACCTGACATCATCCTTCTATAAACCATGGAAAATAAACGGTTGATGGAATGAAATTTGTTAACATTGGCAAAAAAGGTTAGGTTTGTAAATTCTTATTAATGATGATTAGGCTTAGTATTTCGTTCGTTAAGCAAAGGCGGCGTGTTGTGTACGGTGTGTCATGTGTGTGTTTTGTGGCCGGGATGCCCCCCAGTAATGCCGGACCAGTAGAGGGGTGTCTTCGAAAGGCTGTCCCCGTCGGATTCGTGGTATAGATGATTGACTCGGTGGACTCAATAGGATGATGACGTCAGCGCAGATCAATAGATTGAGTGTTAAACGTCCTGTGGAATTCCATAGATGATTGACGTCGAGTGGAGTCAATAAAATGGCTAAGACCAAATTAATTTTATTCTAGCATACCTATCAAAAATTAACAGAAAAGAGTTATATAACAGTAATATATGATTATTATTCAAAAAGAAAGTAACAATTGAAAACAATTTTAAATTGTGAACTAAAATAAATTTCCCTTCCCCCCAACAACGATTTTGAAATATTTCGTGTATATTTTTTTTAAAGTCAACTAAAACATAATCCAGCCATTTAGAGGATTCTGACATTCCGTTTGCATGTAGCAAACCTAGATACAAAACATCGAAAACAACTGCTTACAATTCCGATGCGTTTAAAAATTGCGCTGTCATGTTACCGGACCTAAGAAACACGTCAGTTTACTTAGCCGTAAGTCTGGATGGACCTCTCATGTATTTCTTTGAAATAAAATTGAACGGGGAAGTGGTGGAATTTGAATTACCAAAAATGCGGATATACATTTTTGGTGAAATCCACATGTGAAATTCACGGGGATACGGTGAATAATACAAGTTTGTGGAGATACACATTTTTCCGTGGATATCCGCATGTGGACTGCACGGAAACACGTGTGAATTACCAACATGCGGAGCTACCACATTTTTCAGTGAATATCCCATGTGGAAATCACAGGGGATCGGGACTAAAACTCAGATAAACTGACATTATTGGAGATTTTGGGCGAGATATGAGAATATTTAGACAAGAATATGTTATTTTCAACTTTTAAGTTTCTTCCACACTTTCGCTTAATTCTGAGAAAAGAGCCACTAGTAGGTAATAGATAGTTGGAAAAATATTTTGAATGACAGGTAAATCGGATGTGAAAAGTAGCACGATTGAGTTGATTGATTTGATTGACATTGTCATGGTCGCCATTGTATGAAAGATCAGCGAACTCTGTTGTCTGGATGACGAGTCCAGTACAATTTTTGTTATGGGGAAGTAGTCGTGTTTCTTGTGATCAATCATGTCAATTAAGGCGAGATGCCGAGTGTCGGTTTTTAAGAAAGATCTATATTGAGCCTGTCATTTTAATTGAGTTTAATTACATGAAGTTCGATTTGATGCTGTTTAATCACGAATGGTTCCATTACGATACTTTTAACAGTTGCTGGCTTGATTGGCCATCAATGAACTACTTTTTAGACACAATCCAATATGCGGAGATAGACATGTGGAAATGAAAGGGTATCGTGGTAATATACAACGTTGCGGAGATTCACATTTTTCCGGTGAATATCCACATGTGGAAATTCCCGAAGAGTCGGTGAATATACCAACGTGCGGAGATACACATTTTTTCGGTGAACTTCCACATGTGAAATGAACGGGGACTCCGTTGACATAGACCAACGTTCTGAGATACACATTTTTCGGTGACTATCCAACATGTGAAATTCGCGGAGATCTGTAATAATCCCAACATTCGGAGATACACATTTTTTCGGTGAATATCCACATGTGGAATTCACGGAGATCTGTTTAATATACCAACGTGCGGAGAGACACATTTTCGGTGAAATGTCCCACATGTGGACATACACATTTTTCGGTGAATATCCACATGCGGAAATACAAGCGGACCCGGTGAATTTAACCAACATCGGAGATACAACATTTTTTTTCGTCGAATATCCACATGTGGAAATAAAAGCGGACCCGGTGTATTTCCACATGGGGAAATTCAAGAGGATTGGTGAATTTCCACATTTGGAATACACCAAATCGTGGCTCAATTTAAAGACCTATCAGTGATTTGCTATCAGAAATCGAAAAAATCATCAAAATCAGATTGTTTTTGCATTTATGTAACAGTACAGTACCTACATACCCTGACCAAATAGACCAGAAGCAACCTAATAAGACAGAAATCCGTAGATTTGAGTCATTATCTGTCCGAAGACACTACTTACGACAACACGTACTTGAATGGAGAATCGTATCTTGGCACACTGCCATTTTCTTCTTGTTCTGTCCGATTCCCTACAGCTAGGAAAGGTAACTTATGAGAATTCTACAGACTTATCCTTCACTTGAAAGCTATTCCTGCAAAATTTCAAATATTTTTCAAATCACTGATAGTGTGGCAGGAAAGGGTGCGCGAATTGACTTCAGCATGTGCTGACATATTCATCCGGACCCGGACGGGCGATGTACTCACTGCACTGATGATGTAAGGTGGTGCCAGAATACTGAATTTATTCCCAGCTTGATCATAAAACGCACATCAGATTGAGCGAGCTACGTACGTAACGCTGACATCGCATTTATGTTACTTCTTGTAAAATCATACTTCTTGATGAGACAACCACCGTACTCGGCGGGTTATTTGCAAGACACCCCTCCCCATTGTCAGGCGATATCGCGCGTCAACCAAGACCCTATTTTGGAAAATGTCATCCAAAGTCTCGAAAGTCTAGACCTCATAATTTTTTTTGGTAATTTTTACTACTGTCAATGTCACTCAAAGATCCGAAGACTCCTATTTCTTTAGAATATTTTGAATATATTTTTCTAAAAAGGCCCCTATTTTTGAAAATTTGCGTATTTGGTCACCCCCATAAAGCTTATTTTTAGGCCCACGTTTGCTGTCTACTATAACTCTAACCCAAAAGCGCAGCCTTACACCCATACCATATATTGTGATCTCCCCCCCGACCCCGGGCCGACTGGGACATGAATTGAGTGAGATTTGGTGTCAAAGTACGGACTTCAGGCAGGGTAAGAAATTTTCATTAAATTTTAATTGCCATGAATGAGCAGTTTAATGAATTCCTATAGGTGTACATAAAAAGTCCGGGTATGCAAGACACATTCTATGAAGCGATAGGTCAATGGACAACCATGTTTGGCAACGATGGTTAACCATCTCAATACAAAGTGTAGGCAAAACTATAACCCGCACTATTGGGTCTCGTGCCCCAATGATTTCTCACTATAAGGTCTACCAATAAATTATGGGCCTCTATTATACCAATCTTGGGCCAATGAGCAAAATATTATTTAATCAAATCAAAAGCCCAATACAGGGCCAATGAAACATAAATACTTACTGGCCCATTGAGCTATTACCGAGTTGGCTGTCTAGTCCGGGGTGGGGGGGGGGGGGGGGGGAGGGGTTCTTGGGTTTGGTCGGGTACCCCATGTCGTTCCAAAAAGAGGGACTATAGCTACAAATGCTGGGACTACCGCCAGGGGTATCAATTCACAAAATCACTTCTAGTCCGCTAGGGGTATCAAATCCAGGTAGATTGTGACTGGCTCATTGACAAACATTAACATAGTCATAAATAACCCCGCATTGGTAAATTTTCTTACAGTAGTACAATTTGTTATGTTTCTCATATCTTGGTTCTTTAAAAGGTATATTTTTATTCATGTATTGAAAGCAGGCCCCCTAGGGGTCGAATGTTAACTGCAAATTGGGTCCCGTTAGGGGTATATTTTTCACCGAAAACGGGTATTATTTTCAACTTGAATACTGGTCCGTTAGGGGTATTTTTCACTGAAAGTGTCCCGTTAGGGTCACTTTCAGAACCCCTGTCACAAGAATGGGTACCCAACAAACCTTGGAGAACCCCCCCCCCCCCCGGGTCTAGGTATCGTCAAAGGCCCATACTTCACGAATAAGTAGAACGCTTTCTCACTTTTGGTCAGTTTCTGTCTTTCATATTGGGCTAAACTATAGCCCTCGCGCCTTTACCTTTTTACAAACCTAGCGGTTAATAAAAGAGATTTGATTTTCCGCCAGAAAGTAAGAGACTGGTAACGATACTCAGTTTCCCACAAAGAGGTTCTATATAAATAGAGAGCAAACTTTACGGTATCTTTAGAAATTCATCTCTCGATGTTTTTGCCTACCACAAATAAAACATATCTACTCAACAATAGAAAGTTCAATGCTTGCCTCCGCTTCTTCCACAATACTGTGGGTGCCGCTATTGGCATATACACTAATCTGTAGTGATCATTGAATGTAGGTGTTAGAGGTGGCCAGGTGGTACTAATAGGCACCCTGATCCTTGTGCCTCAAACACTCTTTTTTTCCATAATCCATGCGCGCTTAGGTGAAAAGATGTAATTATTGAGGCGGTTTATTTTAAATCAAGACGACTGACGTGTCATTTTTCAATTCGTTTGGCTGTGGTCATGGGTAGACAAAATTTAACCACCCCCCTTAGCACCCCACATCAACAACGGATATTTTTGCGGATTTGGTTTGTATTGTTGGCATTATGTGGTGTAACAGCACCCAAATCTAATAGTATTCCGTGCAATTTCCCAATGTCAGCGCCCAGCACGGCAGACTGGTTTTGAATGGCTTCAATCACACCCCTTGGTTTACACACAGTATATTGTTCTGCTCATCATTTAATGCATGAATTTCGCCATAAGTAAAAGTATCGGCCCATAATTGTTATTCCAGTTCAGATTATAATCATTCAACCAATGAATTAAATTTACAGCTCCTTGATATGATGTATCTAAACTAACTTAACTCTTAACTACCTCAATCAAAGTCGATGGAAACAGGTTTAAATGTGTAAGTTGTTAATTCACTTAATAATGCGCGCTTTAGGTACGAAAATTCCCAACAACCGTCTTAAAAATTAAAATCTTGATGGCCGAGCCATGCTTTATATTAGCCAGGTTCCTTATGTATTTCGCTTGGCTTTTTTTTATGGCGATTAGGAAAACTATACATTTCTGAAACTTTATGTTTACCGAATAGCAATCACTGTTGCAATTTTAAAAAATTCTCCTATGGCCGGGCCGCCAATTTTTTTGCTCATATCTCGGTCTCGGACTAATAGCAGCATGATTCTGGTGTCCGTACCCATATTTTTAAGACATCATGATAACACCGGCCATATTAAATTCGAATGAACGCCAAAATAAAAGTCGATTTTTTCCCAGTATCCCTGTTTGTAATGCATGATTCCATTGTTTATAATATCCATAGTTCTATGTTCTAGCCACAAAACATTTTTGTTTTTGTGGTACAACATGATCACTTGGTTATGATAGAGCCATCTTAACTTTCAACATGGCTGCTGTGCCAAAGCAGTGTAGTAATGTTAGTATTTTTTGCCTGCAAATGTGGGATAATTACAAATAATATGTCTGTTACCTGTCAGCATGTCACAGGAACTCGCTAATTCCTTGTTTCAACAATCTAAAATTTTATATGGTAGCCAATATGGCCACCTTTGTACAAATCTTTTAAACTTTGAAGTTGTCCATATATCTGTACTATGTTTTCGTTTGCAACAACTCATCGTAGTCAATGAATTGTATTTAAAATCTTATCTATAGGTCTTTCACAATTGAAAGTCTAATCTGATAATATTTCTTTGTTTAGCCGCCCCATTTCAAGATGTGACCATCCTCAATTCTTTTTAGAACCTTCTAAATGCCATTACCTGTTGTATATATTTGTTATATCATCAATAAATGTTTGGCCTTGCATGATCATATGATCGATTCATCTATAAGAACACAGTACTTAGCACAATCAAATAAGAAAATTTACATGAGACAATATATTTAAATGATACAATCTATGCCAATTTTAAGGACATCTCAATCGTGCTGCAGCATCGATGTGAAAAGGGCCTTAGAATTTTCCCTTTTCTATTCTCTACCCACCAGGCCGGACATCAATAAACATTTTGGCAATCAAAGCTAAATTGATCATTGGGTTGTGTGTAGTTCACCAAACACGTGGATGACAAAAATCAAAGTATGGCCATTTTGCCATAAACAGCATTTTGCAAAATGTGCCGCCAATTTAAAGGTAATAGCACTACTATGGTGACCTAGTGTCGGGAATGAATGTTGTCTGGGTCAAGGTTTCAATATACAATTGCCAAATTGGTCTGAGTCATGGACATTTATATACACGGGCTTATTTTTTCAAGGTGGTCGACATCTTCTCGTCAAAGCACCTTATATTTCTTATTATACTCACCCAGGAAGGTGATTTTTGGTGTCAATGCAGTGTTTCTGTCAAGAAGTTCCACTCATACTATTCTAAAACTGTATTGATGATATAAAGGTGATTTTTTTGCATTAGTCCTTTTTTCCCAGTAGCCAAATATTTATAAATGGGGACAAGTTCACAAGAGTTACTTACTCTGCAATCTTCCGGCTTAATCGCGGCAAGTGGTGAAAATATTAACCCAGATGCTTGATAATTAATAGCACACCGATCCTCGTAACTCCTCCGTAGAACTTCTACTGCGTTTATGCACCCTATGAACGAAAACTAGATAACTCCAAACATTGATTACTCATAAGGTTTGCACAGTGAATGACCATTTAATATTCGAAATTTCGGGGCCATTTACTCTTGACATATCTGAACAAACAAATAATGGTTTATCTATTAAAATATAACACCTAAATTTCAAAATTCCCCATGCAATTCCAGATATATGTTTTGGTTAATACTATGAGTATCAAGGTGTCACTTTTGGGTGTCACATTGGAGTCCATGAATAACATTACAACGGCTCATCTGACTTTTGAGATTGGCTGCTTGCCAATCCTTACATATAAACCTCCACTTTGGTCACAAAATCGTCATCCTAGGTCCTGTATATGCATAGGGTATAAAGGTTTTGCCTTTTTTCTATGTTGACCATTTAGGGAAAATAGTGACGTATGAAAACTTCATTAACTTTTATATTTACCTGAACAGTTTTTAATAGTTTTATATTGAACTCCTTGACCCGAAATTTTTAATTTGACACCACAAGCATATTCATAGCTATATACTCCGAACTGTAGGGTTGTTCCATAAAATAAATATCAGCCATCTTGGCAAATGGCACATGGCACATTTTTATAGTTTTGGGAATAGTTTTATTAATTTGACTCTTTGACCCGAAAAAACAATTTTTTTCCAACCGAAATTTGTCTTTTATGTGTTTTTGGCTTTAAGATGGCTTACCATTTGGAAATGGCGTCGTATGGGCAAATTGCCACCACTTTTAATTTTGTCATCACACCTGATTTTTTCATGAACTCTCCAACATCCCAACGGTCAATTTTAGCTATTATATGATGACAAATGTTATTAATTCCGGCCCCGGTAGCACTCGTCCCTAAAATGGTTGGGTGCTAGCAGCACTACAACTCAAATGGAAAGAGCTGGGGGCTGGCGCAAGCGTGACTAATATGGCTAGACTTAGTCACATGGCACAAAAACACGTGACATTATTTTGCATACGAGGTTTTTTGCCCTGTATGTCGGGAACGCATTACAATGTAATATGTCTGGTTTGCCCGTTTCAAGCGTTATCTACTTGGAAAAGAAATGCCATCTTGCAGCTGGCTTCTTCCCATACGACATAACCTTGAAAGAGGACAAAAGTTGCCTGCTATTATATTAACTAGTGGCCCACGTGTAAAAAGACCAGCCCAGTGCAATTAACAACTATTGACGTATTATGTAACTGCTTATAAAGGCTTGAACTACAACAATAAGTACAATACCCTGTTCCCTTCAAACTAACTTACAAGCTGGTATATGGGTCATGTTTGGGTATTGTGCATTCCTGTCGAATGAGGACGACTTTGATTGGTACTTCTTGGAAAACTCTTTGCCTAACCTTAAGAATTACCTCCTGGAGATTTTCTGACCAACCACAGACGACAATCATCACATTTTGTGTTTGTAAAAAAACAAAAACATCCTTTGATTTCGTGTCAAAGCTTTAAAGGTGATCCATCATTGCTCGGCGGCATATTTTAGCTATATACCAATGGAAAGCTTATTTTATCGCGATTTTATATGTAACGTGCATATTTATGCTACTCACGATTTGGTTACAATAGCCAAATGAAAATCGTCTTTCAAGCACACCACTTCAACGAAAGTCAATATTATTGACTTGGGGCGCTGTGGGTGTGGACGTCACCGATTGTGAATCGTCTATGCAATCAAACAAATCCCATCACGCTCGGTTCCTTTCTGCGCTTTTTCGAATACTTACCATTGTTTTCTCTAAAATTTGCTCAACTAACTCAGATTAATGAGCATACAGATACAATAACATCTGTTGAAGTATCTGGTCGATTTTGATGCTCTATCCCACAGAGAAGGCGGTTCATCGGCATTTTTATACTACTGACTTCCTTTTTTTTTCCCTTTGCTTCACTTCCCAGTATTGCTGGAATTTGTTATGGTTATAATTTTCCCTATTAAAGTAATTACCGCCAATGTTACTCCGATGACCACGACTTTACAACGGAAACCCCACAGCAGCCAACAGTGATTTACTTAAAAAAATAAAAAAGGTTCAAACGCATAATTGAGTGACGTTTCCCCGGTTTGATAAAAGTAATTAAGATATTTTCCGTTACTCTACTACTACTCCACCGGATAGCCGCTATACCTCATGCACTTCCATCGGTTAGCAAAGAGGGTGTAACGTAGATCAATGGAAGAGCGTGTCTTTAACGCAGGCGGTAGTTTTTGACCACCACCCCTGCCCAGGGCAGTTCTCCCTCACTAACCCCTCAAAGGCAGCGATTTATTTTCATGCGCCCAGGAGCATGAGTAGTGGTCAAAATCTCACACTGTCGTGTAAACCCCAGCGGCCTTCTGAGCTCTGCTTGCTACTCACGTTTCATCATAAGCGAATGAGAATCAACAGCGATTTTTTCAACATTCTTGCACACTTATAAGCCGGGAATTATAATTACCACCAATCTACAGAGTCAAAGGAACCCTCGTCAACCAACATGTAAATGGTTTTATTGGCGAAATTCAACACAGGAGAAGAGTAGCGATTTGGGGTTCCTTTCAATTGGAAGGTGCATTGGCGCAACAAGACTTTGCATCGGCCATACGTCACACAATTTGCCAAGGTCAGGAAAGCTTAAGCGTATTTTTTTTTGGCGTAAAATTCGCAACGAAATATGGGGTAGTTTTTTTGGCTTATAGCGGTCCCTTATAACGATTTTGTTTTTGAAAAGATATTTTTGGCATCCTGAACTAGCTTTCCATTGGGTATATAGCTTAACTCTGGTCTTACCAAGGGGGGGGGGGTTACCACCCCTCCCCATGAACTTCGCATCCGGTGCGCAACATGATAACACCTGTTCGTAAAAAGCTTCTAGGTAATCGTTCTTTCTCCTTTCTGGTCATTTTATCGAAAAAAATGTGAAGGTATCACCTTCCACGGGGTTAGGGTATGCCGTCAAAGTCGCAGGGTAGGGGGGGGTGGTTGCCACCAGGTATTTTTATGGTGCATTTTTTGAAATATTATCACAGTATGACTCATCCCTGAAATCCGATCTTCACTGCGAATTTTTAAGAGCGCAAACTTGGATTTTCGCGCCTATTTTCGGTCGAAAATGCAATTTTTGCCGACTCGCGGACTGATGACGTCATTGTGAACGCCATCCTAGGTAATGTTGGTACTTATTTTGGTCTCAACGGAAAGAGGAGAACCATAGCTTCCATTGTATCAAAATCATAAAAGCATCGGGTTGCTTTATAAACAAATTCTCGAGGGTTGTAACCACCCCCCCCACCCTTGGTAAACCGTGTTACAAAAAAAGGCTATATTGCTTCCAATGCGAGAGACTTGTTTTTGATCACTCTCTCCAAAAACCGCTTAAAACTAGCTATTACCTCAACCTCCCTGGTACCATTTCAACCACGGGCGGACTCCTTAAAGGCCGACTAAGAGATTTCCCGATGAGGGCGCCCTCAAGTTTCAAAAAATTGGTTTTTTGCAGTAATAATTCTACTGCTGCCATATCTCGTCCAATGTGTGAATAGCTAATTCTCAAATCGTGCAGTCCTTCATATAGAAAATCACAATCTTTGTTTAAAAATTCAAGGTCCGGAAATTTTGTTATACACAGTATCCTATGCACTGTTTATACACATAAATGTTTACTGCATCAAAACGAACTCCGATTCATGCTCAAACTTTGATTAGCATTCTAAGTGACTATCTTTATTCTAATTATTATTTTTATTAAATATTAAAAAGTAATATTCAGAAAGCTCTGAGTCAGACTTTAGACGACCCCGAACAACACATGCCTCCGCCAGACGTACAGGACTCTCTTTGAATCGAGATAAACCAGACAAGAAACTTACATCCAGCACGACTACATCAAATCAAGATGATGGCCAAAGCCACACAGTATGCTAAAGCAGAAGACACCGGGAACCTCAGTGACTCCATTAACCCAGACACACTGAGCAACTTACTTGCCAATGACGACCGCTCAAACAAAAAAGCTTAAGCCATTTCCTCCTCCTCCATCGCCAACTATCTGCTGACCTGCACCTCATTGGTAGATGAGATCTCATCTGCAATTTTTGCAATGAACCACCTGATCGCGGCCATATCTGAACCAACGTTAAGACAGTAACAAACGATGTCTACAACGCCATTGCGGCTGATAATGCCAAAACATCCACCCATCAATACACTGGAGGATAACCAGCGAAAAGCGACCATAAAAAAAAAAAACTTTAATAACGCTTGATGACCAAATTGATGAACATCGAACAATATAGCACGCCCCAACTGCCTACTCTCCATGAGTAGAGGAACACCCTCAAGAGGAAACCATAAGACAAGGCCATTAACACTTTGACAAACTGGCAATCAACATAAACAGCACGCACATTGATCGTACCCATAGACTTGGGAGAGAAGGCCTACCAACACTACCTCTGATGATCTATCAAACCAAAGCCGCGGCCGATAATTGTAAAGTTCGTTTCTATATGAGCAACGCCGCTCGCGTCTTCCAAACAAGAGACACCAGCAAACGGGTGTATCCATCACCGAAAACCTCACTGCAAGACGACAACAGGCTACTGAAAGAAGCCTCAGCAAATGAAAGAGTGGACGCTGCGTGGACTATTGATGGCAAGGTAATTTGTCTCCTTAGCAACGGCAAGCGATTAACTCTCACCACCTTAAAAGACTTAACCAAACTTGAATGAACCTTACTTTACTTAGCTACCACTACAATACCTCAGTGAACCTTAATGCCTGAATTCATCCGTCAGGAAATTTCTCTTTTAAACATATGTGCTAAGTGGTCTGATAAAAGCTTGTTTTGCATTTTGTCATAATGTCGTAAGATATCTAATTAATTCATATTCAATCGTCACTTGGCATATTACTAGGCTCACTGTATATGTGTACTGCTCGTTTTTCGTTCAATTTAATGCTTTTTAATACTTCAAGTGATGCTATATAGACCAAAATTGCTATATGTTTACACCTGTACACTCATATATATCCATGTGTACAAATATACACATTAAATTGGTTCCTTTACACACACACACAACATTGTAGACCACAATGCTTTATATAAGTACACTCACATAAATGTGTAAAAAGTGTGTTTGGAATATACTCCTGAAAGTAATGTATTGTTTCTGGATGATATTATTTCGAGCATTGTATCATCGTATATTACCTTATATGGTAAGAAATTGTAAACAATTGTTGTTCACTCACCATAGAAATAAGCTTAATTGTGGCGCGTGTATGCGGTATCTATGTGTGCAAATACACACACACACACTCACCATGCCTTACTTATTAAAACATGTCATAACTATGATAACATCCTCAACTTACTGCAATGTTTCATATATATGTTTCATATGTTTCAATTATATTTTTGCTATATATTATTTCACCTTATATAAACATGTCACATCTATGATACCATCCTCAGTTTATTGCAATGTGCCATATAAATCCTATATTTGCAATGTGCCATGTAAATCCTATATATTATTTCACTTATAAAAAAATATGTCATTACTATGATATCATCCTCAGCTTATTGGAATGTGTCATATAATTGTTATATATTATTTTCATTTATAAAAAAATATGCCATTACTATCATCCTCAACTTATTGCAATGTTTCATCTAATTGCTATATATTGTTCCACTTATAAAAACATGTCATAACTATGATAACATCCTCAAGCTGTTACTGGAATGTGTCATATAATTCCTATGTATATTTTGTCCTATAGCATTTTATGTTTGGATTTATCGTTACTCTCTGCATTTTTTGATGTTTAATAATGCACGGAGTACCGAATCGTGTGCTCCGTGGAACTCTCACACATATACTCGAACTGGTATAAAATCTCCCCATAACACGAGTTTGCTTTTTTTCATTTCATGCCGTTGCTTTAATGCATCTTCGCTCCGTTTCCCCGGTTATACCAGCACCTGGTGTTGTGTGCTTCCGTCTGACAAATTCCTGCTATCTTATCGTAGACTACATATCATTTTGGTGTCTTCCTTTCAGGTTTTAAGGTATTGGTCACGTTAACTGCGCGCACCAGTCCCCACGCAGAATTTTCTTTTCTGCAAAAACTGTGACTTGGCGTTCCTCGCTGTCCGCGCGCGCGTAAAAACCACCCTTGCGTACATTGTGCGATCTTCGAAGATAGCAGCACCGCTTCGGCCCTTTACCTGTTTCCAATGAAGTACACGTAGTAGGCCATGTGCTGTTCACAGAATTTAATGCTTATTGAACCCAAACTTGAGTCAAAGATTATATTGCTACAATTATTAATATGGGCCATCAAGGTAACTAACTATCCTTCTTTTACCGAAAATAAGCAGCTTCTCTCCGATTTTTTCAACACCTTTTCAATTCGTATCGGAAAGTGTGTTTTTCTTTATAATTTATATGTCAGGACCAAAGATTTAAATGGCCCAGGACTCAGAATTGGTCTAATAATACATCTCAAGATGATAACGAGTATTTTGTTTTTCCCAACAACATTTCACCTATTAGGTCTTAGAGAGAGTGGTTTAAATGCATAAACTGATGATTAATATGACTTATATAGGTTTTCGTTGAAGGAAATATCAACTGTCATTTAACCGAATTTCCGGCATGTAAAGTTAAATGACGATCCTTATTATTTTGCCTCGTGTAAAATCCAGGAATATCCGAAAAAATCACATTTTATGTCCACTGTCTGTAATACAAACAGTTTTTTCAGTATCAAACACAATTATGATGGCATTTTATGAAAACCTAATTTTACTAAAAGGATATTCCAGGTAGCTTTACGGCAGGAAATGACATAAATAAAAAAAGGAATGTTTATTACTTTTCGTGAAGATGTCTTACCATTACTGAACTTCATAATCATTTTAAATACATTGAAGAAGTGATGCAAACTTAAATCACCTATTCCACTGATACAAGGTTTTAATTTTACATTTTAGGCTGTGATTTTCTCTCTCAAAGCAAAAACCACAGCATTTTTTTGTGGGCCCAGCGCCATTGCAGCATATTGCCGACAACTTGGCCATAAAAAGACGACGTAGCGAAGGCTCATATCTGATTTTTTTTAAGTTCCCATGACACTTTTATTAATATCGTTTAACTTCGTCTAAAAGGAACGAATTTTGACAACCGTATTTAGAAACTTGCTAAGACGTATAGGTAGTCTATTTCGTCCACTAATAGGCCTACTGGTTTCAGACTACGCCTCCACGCTTAAAATGCATTCAACATCACGAAATCTGGACACCCGCCCTTGCTTTCCCTTTGTCACCTTTCCTCATAAACTTTTTCTTTTCCCTTTTTCTTCACTGTAAACAAAATACTGTAATTTTACAGGAAAATCTGGCAGCAATTCTGCAACAATTCCTCGTAAAAATTACAGTATACTGTAAACATTACTTTAATCAAAACATTAAAAACATCTTGGTGGATTTTATTATAGAGATTGCATGTGTGGAGAATAAAAAAGGCACGACACGAACACCTTAACTTTGTATGCCTATCAACACATGTTTACCAGTGCATATACTGTAAAATTTACAATGTGTTTGTAAAATATATACATTAAACAGTAAAATACGTAATTTGATGAAACCTGTAAAAGCTGTTATTTTACGGGGTTTTGTTGGCAGAAGTGCTGCCATGAATTTTCCTGTCAATTAGAGTATTTTTTTTTTTCGTCAAGTTTAGTATTAATCTTATAATTGAAATTCATAATATGTAGAATAATGTTGATGCTCATTATAATTCCAAAGAAATCCCAATTTTATTAGTAATTATCGGCCTGGAAAGTGAACCTAATTTTGCAGTATTTTGCTGTATTTCCATTACCGGTCAAATGCTGTCAGATTTTACTGGTATTTTTAGAGTATTTTTTCTGTAAATTCACTGTAATTTTTTACAGTGTTTACCATATCTTTTAATTACTTCTCAGTTCATACATCACACCACACATATCAAAAATTACAAAGAGGAAAACAATAACTTATGTTTTAAATCAGAGCGCACATTTTGCGTGCTGATTTTTGTTCGCCGTGTCCAGCTTAAGCGTTTGCCATGCGTGACCTTGGGGCTTTTTACGCAACCTCAATATCGCGTTGGTATTTTAGACTACTAAAATGCAGTTATTTTCGAAAATCAACAGAAACAGTAGTTCGGCGGTGACCCCTACTTTTTTCTTCAGTACTCGTCAGATCTTGTTTATTGCGCAAACTTTTATTAAAATTTAGACCAATTATCGAACCGATTTTTTTTAATATTCAAAAATGTCCATGAAAAAATGATTTCCATGAGACTCGTGTGTAACACATTTGTAGAAAAAATAGGTGTTTTTAGTAGAATTTTTCTCAAAACGAGCTGTTCGTTGACCCTATATTTTTAATTTCTGATATTTGACGTACACGATATTAAAGTATCAATTTTATACGAAATCTACAAAATCTATCGAACGGATCTATCGTGAACCCAATCACCTTAACAAGTCCTGAATAACTATAAAATGCTTTATTACCACATCGCTTGTTAACATTTTTTATGCATCATGTCAAAATATGGTTTTGTACTTTTAATGTTAAATATATCCTCATTCTCATTTCAAAAATACGCTTTTTACTTGTAAATGTTTAAACAATCCCTGGCCCGTGCCTACTAGTCAAATCCATGTAACCATTCCAACCTTGTAATTTTTCTATAATTGATATATTTTTTTCACTTAAATAAAAATAGGTCATAACTACGATAACATCCTTCACTTATTGGAAGGTTCCTAGAATTCCTATGTATATTTTGTCCTATATATCATTTTCATGATTTGAATTGATTTATCGTAACTGCATTTTGTTGGTTTAATAAAGCACGGAGTACCGAAAGCGTGTGCTTCCTTGGACAACTCTCACACACATACTTGAACTGGTATAATCTCCCCATACAAGCGTTGTTTGGTTTTTTTCATCCGGTTTGCGTAATTGCCATTCTCCGTTTCCTTCCCCTATTATACCAGCACGGGTGTTGTGGGATTGCCTCTGACAATTCTGCTATCTTACGTAGACAACACATAATCACTTTGTGTCCTCCATTTTCAGTTAACATGTGTCCTGTAACTTAATGCTTGTTAAAATACGTATTCCATCATGTCAAAATATGGTTTGTAACTTTTAAATGTTAAAAAGACTTCTCCATTAAATTTCAATGTCCTCGGCGTCGACGTTACAGTTCAAATTAATTACATTTCAACTTACCACTTTTTTGCAAATGCTCACTCGTCCTGGTATATTCCACCAATTATCATGTTCTCATAAGCGCTGCTACATTGCATTTTTGTTTTCCTAGTATACCGCACGAGATGTTGTGTTGTTCCTCTGTCCTAGTTTCCTCTATATAAAACACTTGTATTCTTCGTGTCTTTATATTCAGTTTTTTATTAGGTCTTGTTAAATTTTACACCTTGAGACTGCCGTCGTCCCAATCATGTCACATACGCGTTGGTACTTTTAAATGCTAAAACTGTTTGATTGTTATGTCAAATTGAACTTACCATTATCCTTTGCATCAACTCGTTTGTTGTATTACTACTTTATAAAATACTAATACTTTGCTGCATGTTTTTTATTGCTTAATTATAATCATTACCTGGTAAACCTGGTACCTTTTAGCTTCAACATGCCTTCAATGCTGCAGTTCTGGCGGTTTTGACTTTCCTTACTCATTCATTGGTTGCAATCCAAATTATTTAACTTATCAAATTCAGTATTCTGCTTAATTGTTTATGATGTCTTGTATGTATTGTTATAAATGTCTAAGGGTAAAATCTGGTCTTACATGTGCAATATGCATGTCACAAATCTATCCATAACCAATGCTCACTTTCACTCACTCCTGAGCCGTGATGATCTCCTCAGCAAAACGGACACTTGGTATTGTTCGGGAGTGCGTCTGGAATGTATTTCCCTATATCACATCATAGACCGATGATGAACTTCCATTTCATGAAATTAATCATATTAACTATGATCATAATAGAACTAGACCTAAATATAGTCACCTAAAAATAATCCATTTTGATATATAATGATATTGATGATTCACTGATATAATGTTCTTGATCCTAACAAAACTATGATATAATTAAAGGACCTTTGATAAATGTAAGTACTACTGTAGTGAACATTTAATGAAAAACTAAAAAACAAAGAAATGACGTTATATAATACATATCACTCCCGTAGCTTAATTAAAAACCTAAATTCCATTACTGATAATCTCTTAACCCTCACCACACAAATTCCCCGTAATTGCCTTCAGCGAGACATGGTTTGGTGATCCAACGCCCCGCCTCCGCTAACTCACATCAATGGCTATACGCTTGTGCAATCCGTCGATTACTGAAGAGAGGTTGAGAGTTTGCGTGTATATTGAAATGACCTAAGTTACATTAGAAATGATCTTAATATGCCAAGTAACGACGACTACTAATCACTCCTTTGTCGACATCGATACTCAAACCAACATAGCATCTGAATGATCGGGGTGTATATACAGACCGCCAGAACCGTACCCACACTCTTTCTTGTCACATCCACAATCTATGACAAAAGAGAACAAACCATCCTTCATATGCGGTGACTTCAATCTAGATCTATGAAGTATACAACCCACGGTGCTACAAATGACTTCTTAACATCGATGTACTCTGCACTTGTATCCCCCTGATCGAACCAAACCGACAAACGTATACCACCAAAACATCTACAGTAATTGCCCATTTTTACCATTAGGGGAGAGGCAAACCCTAATATTCCATGCCAACTGACATCTCCTACTAGAAAAAGCGTGCCCTATCTGGGTAGCTTCTATGGACCATACGTAACATCCTAGGGTGGACACGTTTTTCAATCAGCTTCACGGGGTGTTACGAGGGGGGTCCAAGTTACTATGGGGGTCCAAAGTTTGAACTGCTCCAATCTAATGTACTATATCTCAAATGCTTCCTTAAGTTAACCAGGAAGTAAAAAGTCAATTTGATCACATGCGTGTGGTGCTTCCTTCCAAGAAATTTGGGAAAATAGGCTAAAGGTCATTTGTTTATTCAAGAAAAGGTAAACATTTGTAATACAGATTTCTTTGGAAAAAATATCAAAAAAACTATTTAATTATACTGATTCAAAATATCTTTTATTTTGCATGAGGGTTGGTTCCCTTTATAGGGGAGGGGGGTAATGTCCCCATCCCATAGAGGCATAAGGGAAATTTGAAACCCCTTCCAGTATAAACAAGAAGATGAAGCCAAAAAATGCAAAAGCATTCATATTGGAATCTAGGTATCATTAAAAATTTCTAAAAATATTTTTACAAAGACATCGGGTATACAAACATGACTTTTTCTTGAAATAAACAAATGACCCGTTAGCACTATATTTTCCTAAAAATCTTGGAAAGGAAGCACCACACGCATTTTACCCAATTGACTTTATTTTCTCCGGTTACCCCTAAGGAATAATTTGAGCTAATTCATAGAAATAGACCGGTCTATTTCTCTGGTTACAGTACATTAGATTAGAGCAGTTTTCAAATATTTTGACCCCCATAGTAACTTTCACTACCCTACTATTGCAGGTCCCGTGCAGCATATTTATTTACGTGTCCTCCCTGGGGGTGTTTATTTGATCCATCTAAATACTATGTGAACATGCATACATTTTTTATTAGCCATTGCGATGAAGGTTGACCGTGCCTGCCCTAGGTCAAATGTTATTGATCAAAAAATTACACCAGGAAATTTCAGTGAACATAACGGAACACTTCCTGTTTTTAAATTATAAATAAAATTTAACACGAATATTAATAATAACTCTAAAATGAAAATTCGGACCTACAGAACGATTAACAAAACTAACATTGAAGCCCTTGAAATTGAAACTTACAAATTTTGTTGTTGTACCGATTGGAACGATTTTTACACCAATGATTCAGCAAAGATGTATAACATATTCATGGCTAAATTATCCCAATAACAAACAAACAAATCCCTTTTGGGAAAAGATAAATAACGTAACAGATAAAAACATGGATTTACTGCGGGAATATTAAATCCATCAAAAAAGAGGAACAAATTGTACAAAAGATAATCAAATTCTCGGGATGAAAATACAAAAAATGAATATATTTAAATACAGAAATTAAACTAATCCTGAATACGTATTTAATGTAAAAAGTACTACGATAATAAATTTAACGCCCATAAAAATAATATCAACATACTTGGCGACTAATAATGACTTTGGGTTAAACACAAGGAAAAAACCCATCAGACTTCATGACCGGTGATACAAAAATTTACAAATCCAAGTGACATCCAGTAAATTCAACAAATTCTTTGACCGAATAGGCCGAAAAAAAATCTTGCCAGCAAAATCACAATCCACCACGGCCTGCAGTTCAGTGATTTCTTCATAAATTCCTCTAATAAAGCCATCTTTTTATCGCCTATCTCGGAAAAAGAAATTATCGAAATCACCAAAAAAATTTAAAAAATGGCAAAGTCCTGGTTTTGATGATGTAAAATCCCGGTGTGTCAAGAGCATTGCTACAACTATCTCCAAACCTCTTGTTCCATTTTCCAACTTCGCTTTTAGTGGATCTTCCCTCCTCTCTCAAGATCGCAAAAGTCAATCCCATCCTACAAGAAGGAAGATCCCCACTCTTTCTCTAACTACCACCCGATTTCTCTCCTACCCTGCTTTTCTAAGGTTCTTGAGCGCTATCTACAGTAGACTCGACAACTTCTTCTCGGCTAAGAACATCATGCAAGACAAAACCAATACGGATTCAGGAAAAACACTCCACAGATCCTGTTCTTCTTGACATATATCACAAAATTTCTTCGCTCTCTCGCGCTAAAAGCTTCACACCAAGGAATCTTCCTTGATCTTTATAAAGCTTTCGACAATATGGACCACGATATCCTTATTTCTTAAACTTTATCTATGGTGTACGTGGAAACTCTCGTAAACTACTTTTCAATGTTACTCTATCTTCAGGGTAGGAAACAATTTACTTCCTTTAATCTACACTCTCGGATTCCTTCCAGTTCTGCGGTGTTCCACAAGGCTCAGAACTTGGGCCACTTCTCTTCATTATCTATGTAAACGAGATCCCTAATGCTTCAAACATTTTTCTTATGTCTATTGCCGATGATACTAAACATTTTCCTTTCAAATCCGGACATGAATACACTCATCCAAACTGTAATCGAGAATTGCAACATGTTTCTAACTGGTTCAAAGCAAACAAACGTCTCTAAATACAAGCAAACTAATATTCACTCACACTGGTAAAAAACAAAAAACTACAAAAAAACACAAGGATCACCCTCAATATGACAAATTCCCATAGTCCTGTGGACCATACGAAATTTTTTAGGCGTTACCAATCGGATAGTAAATAAGCTGGCAACTATCAACCTCACCAAATCACAAATC
>JAMKCH010023854.1:0-43299 GCA_023653785.1 Ophioderma brevispina
TGAAAATGGTTTTATCTTAAAGAGCAGACTTCTAGCAATAAATAGACATCAAATTCTTTGAACAGAGTCAAATAGTTTAAGAATTAAATGGAATTAAACTGAAAAAAAAAGTTGGAGTGTAACAGATCCCCCATTTTAGTGTACCCAGTTCATGACATACGGCCACATATGTCCCTAACACCTGGTACCATTGGCATTTTTCTACTCGACCACCTACCCTAACTCGAAAACTAGAGCCCTTTTTCAAAGTGGCTGACATACTAGTATGTCCAGCCTGCCTTGTTAGGCCTCATATGACATTTGACTTTGATACATGTATGGGACCTTTGACCTCAAACAAATGAGTTTGCAAGTAATCTCCATAAACCAAGTTTTGGTTCCAACTGAACTTCCAACGTTTCCATTGAGGTGACCAATTTTACATTTTCAGCCATCTTACAACATATTCTGAGACTAGTAACAGGTAATTAAGTTCCCGGATACCTGTTTCAATTTCCGGGCGGGTACCCGGAGCAGAATTTCAACAACCAAAGTTGATCACATACCATCAAGGAAAATCTGAGGGGGTCGAGCTGGAGCCACTCCTTGATTTGGTGTGGAATGACCCTATGGGTACCTATGGCATCGGGGGACTAACGCTACGTGAACGAGCTATCCGGTAACAACATGCTCTGAAAACTTTGGGACGGTAGGTAGGGGGAAAAAATATTTTGCAAAAAAATTTATTTGGAAAACTAAAATATTCAATTGTATTTAATCTCCACAATACAGGCCTTTTTAAAAATCATTCAGAGCTCAATCAATTGCTCTCCTGGAAATGTTGAGGAGCTCAACATTACCCTCCTTCCAACAATTTAAAGACACTGGCACATTTGAAAAATAGTGCCCTCAAGATTTTTAAAAATTGATATTTTGCATGGTTGTAAATCTTTTATACATTAGCCCTCACCTGAAAGACTAAATCAGCGTCCTTATGGGTAAACAGTAGTACTGGGTCAGAGCCAAAATACCGTTTTGTGACGGGACAGAATTTGAAAGCACTTTTTCAGTTGCATCTCCCTAGTTGTTGTTTTAATGGATCCTAATTAATGTCTGTGAGAACAAAATACACTACATATACAAACAACAAAAAGAAGCAAAGGATGTAGAGTGTTTCCATGGCAACGCAAATTCAATGATGTGGTGGGACGGAATGATAGCTTACACATAATTGTTAACACCGAAAGTTTGTGTAATTTTTATCAAAAGTACAAGGATATGAATTAAATATTTAACACTGATATATAGTCCAACTATCCTAATATTAACATGCAAAGAATGAAAAAAGAGACTCCCCACAATTTCACATAGCATGTGTTTAAAAAAAAATTGGTCGATGTGTTGGGACGGAATGTGGTGGGACGGAATTTTGTCCGCATTACTATTGGTTATTGTTTAAGTGTCAAAACTTGGACAAAGTTGTCTTGAAACTAAATTTAAGTGAAAGATTACTACATTAAGGCTCATTAATAATGTATTTGACCCAAGTACAAGGTATTATTACTTAAAACAAAAAAAATCTGTTACCATGGTTACCAAATATATATGAATTTTGAAAATTTTCTTTAATTTTGACAAGGACTACAAATTACAAATGGTTGAAACTGGAAAATAGTTTTGTGTGTCATATAATATCCTACTCTACTATTTATGGGTTATTATACAGTATAGACAAAGCATATATAACCAAACCAATAGGTCTTTCGAACCACCTTAGAAGCAGTTGTTTTAGACTGATAATATCACCCAATTTTGAGTGCTAATTCCACAATATTACAAAGTAATTGTTTTAAGTCCTACATGCAATTAATTACCTTTAATCAAGGCCAAAATACAAGCATTGATTTATGATCAAGTTCCCTTAACCCTCCCTCCTGATTCCAATTTTTTCTTTTGTTTATAAAGTTCCTGGGTAAGTCCTCTGTGATTATAGATCGTTCATTCATCATCATCTGGGGAGCGCGGACTCCTGACGTTTGCAATGATGCAGAGCCACTATATGCAAAATGAACTGTCATTCCATACTCATATGTTATTGACTTTTCACTCACCTACCGGGATCATCTCGTAGCGGCTTTCTTATATCATTGATTTCACTTCCATGCGGTACAGCTGATATATTATTTTTGTGCAATTACTGAGTCTTCCCAACCAGATGTTGTTTATGAATCACCTCCTTGTTAAGATTATCATCGTAACGAGATTCACGGAGTTTTGTAATTCCTGATTGCCTTATAAAACGGGCCGCGGATAGCATATGCATGGTTTTTTAAACATGAGTTTGTTGTGGAAGCGGCCCGATTTCTCAGAAAATAACTTGAAAATTGGTTAAAATACAACAAAACTGTTTAAACATGTTCCTAGCTTTTACTTTACACTTCACATGATTTCATAGAAAAGGAATTTCCCCCCCGGAATTTTATGCCAGGCAAGTAAAAAAAGTAACTCATCTCTAAAATAGAGCTGTCCCGTAATTAAAATTGAATGCGCCTTATTTGTTCATAAAAAGGATTGCATTGCGAACTAGGCCGGCTAAAACTTTGTGATTTCTCCTCAAATAATTACAATTAATGATTTTGGTTGATTCCCGTTGTCTAAGAGGTCATGATTTGCTTAATTTTCGTTAAAATCTGCATCTAAATTGAGTAGAATCGTGCCACAAGTTCCAATTTTTGATCAGCACCCGCTGAACATCGGCCCATAAATTTTCATGAAAATTCCCCTATTTTTGAATAGCAGTCAGGCCCAAAGGCTGTGGCCGATGCAGTGAAAGCTTGAAACCACAAACATTGCACCTAATTGCCGGTTGTAATCATATTTGATCATTCGCTGTCATACATTTTATTGCTTGAGTAAATATACAAGTAAAAACAAATGCCAAAGGACAATATACAGCCTTTTAAATTATTAAAGGCTTCTTTAAATTGTTTCATTGTAGTGCGGGTCCTTTTACTATATCCATCCCCGTATATTCATTTCCCCCATGTACTGCATGTACTGGTCCAAACAACATTCGTCATTTATATGTTAATTAGAAGTACACCAAAACAGACAATCAGGAAAAACAGAAAATGAAGACAAAGTAGTTTAAAATTATTGTGAAAAGGCGGGTCCGCAACCCCAAGTCTCCCTGCTTTCGCGTATAGCTGTAAGACAAAAGGCAGCACACCAGATTGCAACTGTACAAGTAGAGTGTTCCCAAGAAGTTGTGCAAGCATCTACATGGAGATTGCAGGTATCCCCCATCCCCCAACCCCACCCCCCATCCCCCATACCCTACAACACCCCACCCCTATTCAACCCCCCATCACCAACACCACAACCCCACCCCCTCCCAACCCACCCCGCAACACCCCACTCCCCTCCCCACACCTTGCAAACACCCACCCCTTCCCAACCCGCCACACCCCCCACAAACCCCCCCCCTCCCCCAACCACCGACCACACCCCACCACACCCGCCACACCCCCCACCCTCACCAAGCACCTCCCCACTCCTCCCCGAACACCCCCGCCACACCCCCACAGCCTCCCACCCGCCCCCTCAACACCCACCCCCTCCCCAACACCCCGCCCCAACTCCCCACTGGGGCCTCTCCCCAACCCCCCAACATCACCCTTCCGATACTCCACCCCCCTGCCCCAACAGTCCCCACCCCCCCGATCCCTCCCCAACCCCCCACCAGTCCCTCCCCACCACCCCACCCCGCCCCTCCCCAACACTCCGGTCCACGCCCCGCACACCACTCCGTCCCCACCACCCCTCCACCTTCCCCCCAGACCGGACCCCTACAACCCCCACCCCCCATCCCCACCCCCCTCACCCAACACCCCCCCCCCTCACCACCACCTCCCACACCCCACCCCCTCCCCCCCCCCCACACCCTCCCGCCACCCCCGCCTAACACACCCCACAGCCCGGCTGCCCCGGCACCCCCCTCAACCGCCCCCCCCCCCCCTCCCCAGCCACCACCCCACCCCCCCTCTACCCGCTCCCCCTCCACCCACACCACCTCCCTTGCCCTACTCAGCCCCCCTCCCCAACAGCTCTGCACAACCACGACGCCGCACCCCCCGCCTCCCTCCCTGCAACACCCCACCGCCCTCCCCCAAACAACCCCGCACCCCCCCGCCCGGCCCTCCCCAACACCCCACTCTCCTCCCCCCCCACCACTCACGACCCCCTCCCCCCTCCCCCCCCGCCACACCCCCCCACCCCTCCCCACCCTCTCGGCCTGCGCCACCGCTTCCCCACCAACCCGCCCCCGCACCCACCCCGGGGAGGAGACAAGAGAAACCACCCCTCCACACCACCGTCCACCTAACCCACCCCCTCGCCAACACCACCTCAACACACACCCCTCCCCCCCAACACCACCTCAACACCCATCCCCCTCCCCAACACCACCACCTCAACACACCCCACCCCCTCCCCACACCCCTCAACACCCCACCCCCCCCCCCAACACCCACTACAATACCCCACCCACCCCCTCCCCAACCCCCCGCAACAACCCACCCTATACCCCCTCCCCAACACCAGCCTTCAAACACCCCCCCACTCCACCACCCCCCCTCAACTCCAATCCCCACCCCCTCCCCACACCCCTCAACACCCCACCCCCTTTTTAACACCCCTCAACACCCGCAACCCCCACCCCCCTCAACACCCCTCCCCACCCCCTCAACAACCCCTCCCCACCCCCACCTCCCACAACCCAAACCCTCCCCAACCCCTCCCGCAACTCCCCACCCCTTTCCCCCCCGGCCGGCCCTGCTCGCACCACCCTAACCTCCCCCACCGCACCTCAACAAAAAAAAACCACCACGCCCCTCATTGCAACACAATCCCTCAAACAACCCACCCCCTCCCTCCTCAACCCCCCTCCCCACACCCCTCCACAACCCACCCCCGCCCCTCCCCAACCCCCCTCCCCAACACCCCCTCCCGCAACACCCCACCCCGCTCCCCAACACCCCTCACAAAACACCCCTCCCCAGACCCTCCACCCCCTCACCCAACACACTTCAACACCCACCACCTCCAGCCCCCCACCCAAACACAAGTCACCTCACACCCCACCCCCTCCCACTCCCACAACACCCCACCCCCTCCCCAACAGACCCCCTCAACACCCCTCCCCACACCCCGCAACACGCCCTCCCCAAGCACCCCGCAACACCCCTCCCCAACCCCCACAAACCCCTCCCCAACAGCAACCGCACCCACCACCCCTCCCAACCCCCGCAACACACCAGCCCAATCCCCAACAACACCGCAACAACCCCACCCCCTCCGCAACCCCCTCCCCAACACCCACCCGCACAACCCAACCCCTCCCCATCACACTCAACACCCCACCCCCCCCCTCCCCACCACACCGCAACACCCCAACCCCCTCCCCAACACCCCTCAACACCCCTACCCCCCTCCCCAACACCACCGCAACAACAACGCCCCTCCCCAACACCTGCAACATCCCACCCCTCCCCAGCACCCACCCCTCCCCAAAACCCTCACAAGCCACCCCCCCCCTGCCCATCCCCCCTCAACACCCTCCCCCAACACCCCTCAACCCCCTCCCCAACACCCCCGCAACCCCCCTCCGCAACACCTCAACAAGACCCCTCCCCAACCCCCACCCAACCTCACAACCCAACCCCTCCCCAACCCCGGCACCACCCCCCCGCCTCCCTCCCCACAGACACCTCCAACGGCCCCCCCCCTCACGCACACCCCCCCCACCCCCCTCATACTTCCACCCCTCCCAACTACCCGTTCAAACCCCCTCTCCCCCGCCTCCCGCAAACACCCCCTCCCCACAACCACCACAACACGCCCCCCCAACACCCAGGCCCCCCCAGTCCGCCACACGCGTCCGTAGCAACCCTCCTCCCCAACCACCACCGCAACCACAACCACCTCCCCCCTCCGCACACCCCTCCTCACAACAACCCCGCAACCCTCCACACCCCCCTCCCCAACACCCTCACCCTCCCCACACACCGCAACACCCCACCCCCCTCCAAACCACCCTCAACACCCCCCGCAACACCCCACCCCCTCCCAACACCCCGCAAACCAACCCCCACCCCCCCCCAACACCCCCAATCCCTTCCCCAACACCCCCGCAACACCCCAACCCCCCTCCCTCGCAACACCCCAACCCCTCCCCCAACCCCCCCCCCAGCAGTCCTCAACACCCCGCACTACCCCGCTCCCTCCCCCAACCCCCAGCCCCTCCCAACACCCCGCCGCCCTCCCCACACCCGCCCCCTCTCCCAACACCACCCAGCCTCCCCAAACCCCGCACCACCACCCCCTCCCTCCCCCAAGCAACCCACAACCCATCCCCTCCCCAACACCCCATCCACCCATCCCCCTCCCCACACCCCATATCCCCCTCCCACCACCGCCAGCCCCCCTCCCCCCCACCCCAGTCCCCCTCCCCACCACCCCCACCCTCCCCAACAGCGACCCCACCCCCCTCCACCCCAGCCCCCTACCAGCCCTCCCCACCCCCCCTCCCCAGCCCTCTACCGACACCCTCACCCCCTCCCCCCACCCACCTCAGTCCCCCCTCCCCCCACACTGCAACATCCCCCCCCCTTCCCCCTCCCCTCCCCCAACCTCCCCAACAACACCTCACACCCCACCCCCTCCGCAACCCCCTCCCCCAACCCCTCCACCCACCTCCCTCCACCGCCCCATCCCCAACACCGACCACCTGCAACCACCCAACCCCTCCCAACCCCCTAACACCCACCCACCCCTCCCCACCCTCTCTCAACACCCCCCACCCCCCCAACCCCGCACACCCCACCCCCTCCCCAACCACCTCAACACCCACCCTCCTCACCCCCTCCCCCCGAACACCCCGCAATACCCCACCCCTTCCAAACACCCACCCTGCAACAACCCCACCCCCTCCCCAACACCCTTCAAAAACACCCACCCCCTCCCCAACACCCTTCAACACCTCCCCCCTCCCACCTCCCCAACACCCCTCCCCAAAACCACCACACCAACCCCCTCCCCTCCCAAATCCCCACCCTCCCACACATAAGTCAAGCGCACCCGGCAACACCCCACCCGCCTCCTCAACCCCCTCTCACAACACCACCCCGCAACATCCACCCCCTCTCCCACCACCGCCAAACCCCAGTCCCCCCACACCTCAACCCCCACCCCTCCCAAACACCTCAACACCCCCTCAACAACACCCCACCCCCTCCCAGCACCGCCTCAACACCCCACCCCCGCCCTCCCCAACCACCCCCAATCCCCCCTCCCCAACAACCCCTCACCACCCCACCCCTCCCTCGCAACAACCCAACCACCCTCCCCTCGCAACACCAATCACCCCAACCCCTCGCAACACCCCAACCCCTCCCCCCAACCACAACCCCCAACACCCCACCCCGTCCTCAACACCCCTCAATAACCCATCTCCCTCCCCAACCCCCAGCTCCCTTCCCCAACACCAGCCCCCCTCCCAACACCCAGCCCCCCTCCCCACCCCCCAAACCCCTCCAAACCCCTCACCACCCACCCCTCACCCAACACCCACAAACGCCCATCCCCTCCCCCTCCCCACCCCCATCCCCCTCCCCAACACCCAACCAACCTCCTCCCTGCTCCACCCACCCCCCCACCAACCCCCTCACCACTCTACCCCCTCCCTCGACCAACCGCGCTCAACCAGCACAGCCCACCCCCTCCCAACACCCCACCTCTCCCCCAACACCCACCTTCTCCGTGTAACACGAATATCTGTCATATTCAATGTACTGTTTCCGCTATCCGCAACTGTCATTTGAATTAGGTCAATTGTAAAACAAAATGCTCCTTAATTGGCCCACATATGCCCATTGACCTAATTCTGATAGTCTTCTTGTTTTGTAACACCTGTTTGTACACCACCCACTCACAACACCTCATAGAATGCAATAACAACTGCTAACCTAATTTATTGTAAGGTAAACAACTTCCTGAACAATTCTTTTTGAAGGTGTAGTATTTCATTCCACACTGACCATTTACAACCTGAGAAATTTGGTTGAAATGGACCGAGCATTTAGCATTAGTGTGCAATTTTAAAATAATCAAAGAATGCCCCTTTAGTGGCCGACGATGCCTTTTGACCACATTATGATTCACACAAAAGTTTTACCAAAAAAAAATAATAGTAGTCTCATGTAGCGCGAAGGAATTTTTCATATCCAATGTACCATTTAAGCGATACAAGATTATGCATATTTTAATTAGATCAATTGCATCAAACATGCCCTTTAATTGTCACTTGACCTTTGACCGCAATTGGTGACTTCATACAAAAGATGTGACGGAATAGAAGTCTCCATTAGCGAGGAATTTTTGCATATCCAATGGACAATTTCAGTGATACAAGCACTTATTCATATTTAATTAGAATCATTTGTATCAAAAAAGCCTGTAATATCGCCCACTATGCACTTGACCCAATTATGATTCACCCAAAGATGCCGGCATATATTCTTTATCATCAGGCAGCGAAGAATTTTTGCTTATCTGATGTACGGTTTCAGAGATACAGTAATACGCATATTTAATGTAAGCTCATTTGCATACCTAACCGCATGTATCACACACGTTTCAAATTGCAAAAAAGATGCGCTACATGATAGGCTTCCATCATTGAAGGAATTTTCCGTGTCCAATGTAACCGTTTCCAGAAAAATTATAGCAATACTCTGTTTTTTTGCTATTAATTAGCTCATTTGCATACTTAATTTGCCCGAAATACGCCCGAAATCTAATCAGTTCGAGAACGTTCCAGCCCGCTCCCATCCATAAGCAAGCAAGAGGATTCAGAGCTCACCCCAAGCCCTCCCGTCATCGGGGCAGGGTCTAAAGGGACGCCTTACTGGACTCCATTAAAACTGTACACAACAAGCTTGCGGGGAAATTTTCGTTAATTCTAGCAAATTAGATACTCTAAGGTTTCAGTATTTTAAACGCTCAAACATCTTATTCAGGGAGTGTTCGAGGAATCGTGGACCCGCTTCTTTCCACCATTACAATCATCATAGACCCTTCAACGGAACTCCAGATAATCTTACACAGTGCGGTCCTTAACACGGACGTGAGGCACACAATCAGCATGCCAGACATGACCTACCAGCAGGCACAACGACAGACAGGACGAGACAGTCTCCGGACAGACATGCACTCGCCGGCTCCGCAGTGATTCACAGTAAGAAGTAGTTCCAGAAGGCCATGCCGCACGTTCAGTCGAGACAAAATGATAGTGAACATTGTTTACAAACGGTGCCAACTTTACAGACGTTGTTATGTGGCTAAAATATGTCTTTTCAATTTCCCGTAAGATTGTAGTGGATGTAACTATGGAAAAAATACGATGGGACATACAATATACACAAGAACACATGGCGATTTTGAACCGCGTGCCTGATCGCCCTCGGCTGTGACACTCTTGATCCCACCTTGTAATGTCCTATTCACGATAAGGTATCTGTACCGTTAAAAATTTTTAACGCATACTTGGCACGTTTTTGCGATCAAAAAGTACCCGATGGCGATAATTACGAGGTGTTCAGGTGCTGAAAACCATATACTAACTCTCATCTTTAGCTCGACATGATTCATTTGCTCATGGCCGTTTTTGATGACCATGCCCATGGTTGTGATTGCAAACTGCGATGTAAGTCAACGCATTTCACCTACCGATCGTGCACGGTGCTCCACAATTTCATATAATTTTTGTCCAGATATATGATTAATCACATGCCATATATTTCTGTCTTCTCTCATTTACTAATAAATGTAATTATTGCTTGTGGGTGCGGGTCTGGGTTTAGCACGTTTGGCCCAGCAATTTCGAGGTCAAAACCGATGCGATTACGTCAATCCACTTCCCAGGGTCCCTTCAAACCACTTGAGTCAAGTTTTGGGACAAAAGGCGCCCCCTACATTGACACTCTAAATGCGTGCTTAAGTTTACTATAATAACCAAATTATTCATTATGGTTTATATATTTGTTTTCAAAGTTCACATTCATCACCGTTTCCTACTAAGAGACTGGCCTTATCACGACAAAAAACTTTAGCCATGAATAGCAATATTTTATTATTCTTGCTTGATCACATCATGCAAATTCCTTCGTAAAGGCCACTGTCATCAGTATTTTGTTAACCTTGAAACCCAAGTAAAACCTCACTGAAAACCAACCTAAAAAAAATTCAACCGAAACAAAGTCACAAACTACACAACTATATCGCATACATTAATAATATCAATTTTTTGTTGTTTATATAGCGTTATAAGATTGTTCATTTTTCCACAATCAGTGGTGTTACTTTTGTACCCTTGTGGTCAACATTTAAAAGTACTTTTTATTTATTATTTTTTCACTAAAAATGTACTCACAAATGATCAAATTGTGAATTTATTACTGTTTTGGGAGCTTAATCTATTTGCAAAATATGTTTCATTTTTGGAAATAATTGTGGCATATTGGTAAATTTGCCGCAAAATCCAATTTTTGGAAATCCATTTTTCCAAAATTGTAACATAATTTTCCTTAGCAAAAGAGACTCACAGTTTGTTCAAAAGTATAGGTTATCAAAATTGACACTGCTTTTTTGACTAGTCCTTGGTTGCAAATTCAATAATATTTGTCAGGGAAGAGCAAATTTTGATGGACATGTCATATCACTCACAAATTTTTTAATTTTTAAAATTCCACAATTCGTTGCGGTGTCGGCCAATCCCAATCATGCTCCCTGTACTAAATCTCTCAAATGATGGTTACTTCCCCCGTACACACAAATTTGCAGAAATCGGTAAATTTCTTACAATTGAATTTTATACCTTGCAGTCGTTTTCGGAAGTGACAGTTCACATTGTTAACATTTTTTCCGGAAGTGACAAAGATGTTTACCATGCTTTTGTTTGATCATAATTGCGAAACTCACTCCTACTTTTGCATTGCAACAACATATTCATTCAGTCTAATGATAAGGAGATACAAATAGACCTCGCAAGGTGTTCACATAACAAATAAATTCTAATGTATTGAAATATACTGGATAATTACTATTATCTAGGTTGCAGAGAAACTAACAGTTTGTGTAAAATTACAATCCACGTGAGACTCCTTGTGCAGAAGTCTCAAATGTTACTACTTCCTGACACAAATTACCTTTTTAAAAAAGAAAGATTTTCATGTAGAAAATTCTTAAGAACTTTGCAAATACACAATCGTTTCGGAGGTGACCCAAGATGTTAACAAATTGGATCATGACCTGTGTTGATTAATACACAGAACGATTAAATTTTGCATTTTAAACAGCTATTCATTCTATGCAAGAGGAAGATTTCTTTAGGGTACCAATGGAAAACATGCAGGACACTTGTATTACACAGAGGTTGCAGGCGCAACAGTGTTACTTGAACCGCTGAATATAAAACTAATAAAAATCACTTGGTGTGCTCACTTCTCTAGCATTGTTTAACTAAACACATACATTGGCATAAAACCACTCAAACATCTAACTTTGTGTGGACGCTATTTACATGGCCATGATATTGAAAAAAAAAAAAAAAATCATTTGGAGGGCCATGATTTGTGAAAAAACTATCATTTTTTTTTTTTTTTTTTTTTTAACCAATTAGAAAGGCATTCCGCAGAACCATTAGACTTAGAATTTGTCATATTTTTACAGTGTCGGTTTTCCATTTTTCATTCAAGCTCATTTTCATTAATGTTTTCAATTTCTATTTCCAGTTTTTGTTATTAGTTAGTTAGTTATACCAAATGTTTTAAATCCTGTTTGTTTTTTGTTCCCCCGCAACGGGGGTGGCCGGCTACACCTCACACTCACCAATACTGCTTGTGAGTGATTTGTTGAGTCGTCTATTTAATCATAGCCATGATTAACCCATTTCATGCAAGTTTGTTTCTATTCTCAAAAGATGTGATGTTGCTACATGATTTAATAAAACAATATTTAAAAAAAACTAACTGTCGGGTCTCCAAGGCATAATTTGTAGCAATAAGAACAACATTAAAAAGCATTTAAAGGAGTAGATGGTTTTCTAGTTTAAAGTTGCACTTTTGGTATCGCATAGCAGACCAATGTAAAAAGAATCTCATAACTGATTTAAAATAGATGTTTTATACATGAGCATAAGTTGCAATTATAACAATCACCCGTGTTTACAACTTTATCTCCCGTTGACCTTTGACCTTGGTGTGTGACATTTGACCTCACATAGTTCTAACTTAATTTAGGTAGGTCGGTTACACCTTCCTTCATTTCAAATAAAGAATATGAAAAACCCAATTGGGCGCAAAAAATGTGTTAAAACTGAATCCCCAAGTTATAACTTTAATTTAACAAAATGTCATGTTTACATCCCACCTCCCGTGCTGCTTTATCACCACAGGACTAGGCTATGAAAAAACGCGAAAAAAACGCCCAATGGGCTCAAAATGTGTTTAAACTGAATCCCCAAGTTCTAAGCTTTATTTGAACATGGGTTACACCTTCCTACATTTCAAATAAAGAACCTAGAAAAAATGCCTCATTGGGCGCAAAATGGGTGTTAAACTATCCCCAAGTTATAAGCTTTAATTTAACAAGGTTACACCTTCCCTGTCATTTCAAATAACCAAGAAAAAACGCCCAATTGGCCGGAAAATGTTGTAAAACTGAATCCCGCAGTTATAAGCTTTAATTTAAACATAGGTTAACTCCTTCCTGTCATTTCAATAAAGGAAATGAAAAAACGCCAATTGGGCCAAGCGTGTGTTTATAAACTGAATCCCCAAGTTATTTAGCTTAATTTAACTATAGGTTACAAACCTTCTTGTCTTTCAATAAAGAAAATAGAAAAAAACCCCAATTGGGCGCAAAAAAAACACAAATGTGTTTAAAATGATGCCCCACGTTATAGGCTTTAATTTAACATAGGTTACACCTTCCTGTTTCTTTCCAATAAAGCAAATTAGAAAAACCGCCCAATTTGGCTCAAAAATGTCTTTTGACAAAAGTTGGTAAATCCCCAAGGTTCTAGTCTTTAATTAACATAGGTTACCACCTGCCTGTCCTTGTCAAATAAAGAGTTACCATAGTAACACTGTGGCCGCCATCTGCGAGCGAGCTCGTGACTCAAATCATATCAACACCATACATGGTAAAGCTTCATCATTAACGTAGAAACTCGACTCCTGATAATGTTATTACTTATAACTCTCCTATTTTAATACTTACTCCCCCCTTATAATCGACCCTGCACGTTGTAAACCAACTCCCATCAAAAAGCAAGTCTTCACAGAGACTAAAATCAAGAAATGGCCTATCTCTTCCTCAAGGGCCATTCTCAAACAGGCACTGATGGTTATTCTTTGTCTGAAAATTGCATCGTATTACACACCCAACCACTACAACTCAAAATTAATATGTAGTACGGAGATCATTCTCATAAAGAAACAGTTAGGGAAATGGACCTTCGCTATAGAAATAGACTCCTTCCGCAAGTTTGAGAGAAAAAAAGATGCTGCAGGGTCATTCCATGCCAAAACCCGGAGTTCACAATCCTTTGATTTTGGCTTTTCAATTTTGCCAATGGCATGCCCATGCCATGCTTTCTGATTTCCAAAGGTCAACAAGATCACCAAAAAAATCATGTTCTATTCTTATAGCAGCGCATTCTGATCAAGTTTATGTACTATGAGGACCATGCATTGTGCACTGGCAACTGGATAACAGAGGATTGCCATTTTCGTTTGAGAGTGCGCCAACAAAAGCAATTAATGCCGCTTCCTGACTGGATCGTATCTAGCCTACGTCTCTAACCATTTGCTCAACATCTGGAAGGCGGCGCTGCAGGAGCTTCTGTACCTGCTTCATTTGTTAATAATGTATGGCCACTCCTTGATCAAGTGTTATGTTACCTGTAAACTAAAAGCTTCAATGGGGATCCCCTTTAATTTTTCTACGGATCACTAGCATGAATTACTTCTGCTGAAGAGTTTTAAATGCTCTGCATGATTGCATGACCGGCTTAAAATATGATGCCCCTCAAAGGTTGGACTTAGAAATTTATCACTAAAATTACCCCCCCAACTTCGTTTTTATTTTGTGTTATTGTACATGTACTTTGAGTAGATTTTTAATTATTTTAAAAAAAAAAAAAAAAAAAAAAAAACTTATTTGAAATATTTGCATGTGTTTTAAAAGCATTTTTCCTGCCCCCTCGCGTCTATTTAAACGGGCTAGTCAGTACACATGTACAGTATTAAAAAGATCATGCCTCAGCATAATATAACAATAATCTTGAACTTTATATTTCATAGTGATACTAACTAAGACCGAGTCCCCTTGTAATTTGTTGAAAAAAGATTTTTTACTATTTTAGAAGAGTCTAAAGAACATATATATTTAGAGGGATTGTCAAACCTTGAACTATTGTAATAAAATTATTGGCAAAATCAGGTGTGGAAGCATAAACACGTAAAATCTATAGATTTAGTGTAAAGTATACTTCATCTGATGAGAAAAAAATCAATCTCTTTCAAGAGCTGCATGGTGTACCTAGTAGTTCAGGTTATTTTTTATAGCGTACTTTTTTTATTCATGCCAACCTTAATTAGGAACATAACTTTAAGGAGGGCATAAAAATTTAGATTTCCTTTTCTGTAATGATAGCACAAACATGCAATTAATACATAGAGCATTTGAGACCCTTCAGCAGCATGAATCAATAGTGTGGGTGTCCCAAAAATGGAATACATACATGTAGGCTTACATACTATGATACTGTGCAAAAGAAACAAATGTTTAAATTAACCTTTTTTTCTTTTTGTGGTCAACTGAAGTAATAATCTAACACATTTAAATATGAAGCAGCAACAAAACAAATTACCACATACTTTTAAGATAATCCATTACAACTACTTTTACGTAATATAAACTCATGCAAGAAACCTAGAGGTCTCTGGTACATGCTAGTATGTTGCATCCGGTCCTTGTCAAGTTGGGTAGTTTTATGACTTTTTCACTGGTCACCATTTTTTTTTGACCTGTAATCATACATGTAAGGCAGCACCATATTTCATAAAATGTAGAATTCTCAGAGGTCAAAATGGAGTCAATCCTCAAAATGTAAGGGTCAAAAACATTAAAGCAACATAATTCAAAACTTAAGGTCTGGGGGCATTGACCATTTCTATAATGGGGGTCAGTGAAATTCTGCACAGGCATGCAGGAAATCCTTTGATATTTTTACGACCCTCCAGCAGCAGTGGTCCCTTCCAGTGTGCCCCTGAAAATGGGAAATTTAAAATCTTTCACATACAAGGAGAATTTTGAAAGGAAAATGGTTATTCCTGTTTCTCAGATTTAGTTGCTTAATAGTGTTTTAAATGATACAGTTGTTTATGCAAATCCCATGAACTGAATTTTGCCCAGAGGTGTGAAACTTTGATGAACATTCTATGAGAACGATGGAATCTCTGGATTTCTGTTGGTGATCTCAGCTTAGAATTTAATAAATCCCAAGCCAGTACTGGCAAAACTTAATATTTAAGTGGAACTCTTTGTTTTTGGCATGGAATGAACCCTGCAGAGTAGTGCTAATTGTTATAGCAAAATATTTGTTGTGTTAAAACGTGTTACTTTGAATATTAAATGCACACAAGCCAAGCCTTGCAATAATGTTGTACGCATACGCCTATGTAACAACAAACTGTCACCTCCGAACACAATGATTAGAATGGGTTATTTGCCTCTAAAAACATGCACAACATGTTGTTTTGTCAAAGCATTAATACCTATTTTTATTTATCTTAAGAGAATTTAAGGCACTCAGATGTTTAGTTAAACACAAACAATTCCAGGCACATTACTTCCAAAGACATTTATGGTCTTGGCATGTCCTATTCAAATGGCACAAAAAGTACAAATAAACCCTAAATTCACTGGTAATTATTCAAATTACCAATCTTTATTTTAAAATCATTTTCAGAAAGATCACCATCATTGGATATGTTTCTTTTCCAGGTAAAACAATCACCATAAACACGTAAGGCCTACCAAGCTCCAAAATGAGTCAATTTGCGTTGTTAACAAAATTAATGTCATCTCTATCCGAGGCCAAAACAATTTCCTCTCGGGGAAATTTTAATTTGACTTGTGCAACAACACCTTGTGAGTGTCTCCTACATGATGAGCATCACTACTAATCACTAAACTACAACAAGATATCACAGCAAGATATTTCTATTAAGCAAGTCAAGCTGAGATGTTTAACTTAACTGTTTTGGAAGAGACCTAGTCAAGGAGTCAGACATGAAGAATACTACATATAACAACATTAATTAATAATTTTGAAATTGTTTGGTGATTTTTACAACTTTTATTCAAGTAAGATATTAAAAGCCTGGTTCAAACATTTAAAGAAGAAGTTCAAAACATAGCATTGTACTCTTAAAAAATAAACACTATCAGTTCATTGTTGCGGAAGTGCCGAAAATGTTACGGAAAAGTTAACATTGAAATTTGAATTGCGCACCAAATCTTAAAGAGGCGAAGGATTCCAAAATTCTTTTTGCAACTAAATGCAAGCCATAACTGGTAGTTGTTGCAAGACAACAAAAACAGAGAGAATTCTGATTAATAATAAGGAGTAAACATTTTTTGTTGTAAATAGGCATCATTTGTTTTAACGGACAAATGTCACCTCCGAAACGACGCTGAATTTGCAACGACCGTCTCCGGCAATGAGAAGCGAAAATGTTGAAACCCAAATATCATTTAGGTTGGACCTGTCTCGAATAATATAAAACCAAACTTGGGAATTCATGCAGGGGAAAATACAATGCTTTGAGAAAAAATAGATGTATTTGGTGGTACAACCACAGTTCCAATTTTGACCCCATAAAATGGCACCAAATCCAAAAGAACAAATTAAGGAGTTTGTTTAAGCTACTTCACTACTAGCCCCTATCTAGGATATTTTACACAGCAAAATATCTTTGAAAATCTTCATTGAATTAGTGCGATACATATCATGAACTGTCAAAACTGAAGTTACACCACTTGATTGTGAAAATGGCCTGTGCCTTTCCTCATGAGTTACTCATTGCGTGTAAATCGTTTACACTACATAGGAACGATAAAATGTATGTTCTGTACTCTGTACAACTATTTTCCCAATATTTCATTTTGAAAATAAAAACAATAAACCAAAAAGAGTCAGTTTGCACAATCTGCATATGAATTTCCCAAGGTATTTTTTGCGAACAACAGCAACGACGATATCCCGAGCAAACATTCACTCAGCTCTCCCCTTTACATACTTGCGTAGTTTATAATTAGGCAACACCTAATTATCATAACATCTGCTTGCACTGCGCGGGCCACACCCACAAGGATTTTCCAGTCTCCGAACTTTAACAACTGTGACAATTCCATTCAGCGGTCTATGAGAAAAGCATGGCAAACGTACAAAACGTAATATGGTTGTAAATAAACCTTGCCGCTTGACCAAATCCGTGTTTCTCTACCATTTCTTGTATACATGTAATAAGCGCAGTATACTTCTCAGAACAAATCACAACGTAATTTGATTTCTCAAGACGCGAGACATGGATGTGTCTATACAGATTTTCCTATTACGTACACGCGGATTCCCCGTGTTTAGGCCAAAAAAAAAATGGTTTGTCCAGCTGACGCGCCGTTTGGAAATTTCCGCCGAAATTTAGAAAAAGTTATGCGGAACTTTATGTTTTTTAAAAAAAAAAAAGTCATAACTCCCATTTTTGTTGAAACTGGAATTGTGCAAATGCACGATTCACTGCAATCTGCGACTCTCGTCGGTGAACAGACTATTTTTTACGTTGACGTGAGTACATAGACGATACTTACTGGGCCCACGTGCGGAGTGAAACACTCACCCCCAATAAATCGAAAATATACTTCGGTTAAGTGTGCAGGCCCCGGCTCGATACTGGTGGAAACTGGCACTAAAGGGTGTTTATCGTCGCATATCGCAAAAACAAATTATGACCCCCCATGCATTAAATTACATATTTAAAGTTTTTATCGATGTTCAAACCATTGATATATGATTCCTTGCAAATCTTGCCGCTTCAGTTCAAATCGCGCATTCCACACAGGTATATTTTACGTGTATTTCAATGCGCCACTTTAATTTATACTGGTGTGCGGGTCATAGGTCAATTGCAACGTCGCTATATAAAGTAGTTCGAAAGTACGATGGATACAGTTATTATTCCTCAAAGTTAAAGTTGAATCTGCAAACTATAAACCAATGGCTTCTTCACAAAACTGATGAATCAAAACTTCTGTAAAGATATTGCAATTGCAAATCTGTTTGGGGGACTCCATGTGTGGATTGAGGCCAGGAATCGTCTGATGGTTGATACTGCCATGAACTGCAGATTCGATACCATGGTGGATGTAACAAGCACGGGTGAAAGTTTGCGATCAGTGGGTGTGCACATTGATATTTATTGATTGCCCGAGCAACAAAGAAGTTAAAATTAAAAAAACTAGATTTCGCGGTTTCTCGGCTTTCGCGCTCGCGCTCAGCTATATTCAAAGAATATAAGCTGTGGGCCGCCCCTGACCTTTGACCCTGGTCAACGTAACCCTTGATCTCATCAACCTATGAGGATCGCATGGTGCACCTATGCCAAAAGTTTGTTCCATTGACTCCAGTTTTCACATTATAGATCAATTTTAAATTTTTAGCCTTTTTTCAACTTGACCCACATGACCTTGACCTTTCAACATGACCTCTGACCTCATCACAGATGAGGGATCGCCATTGTGCACCTATGACCGAAGTTTGGTTCCAATTGAATTTAAACTTTTCAATTGAGGTCAATTTAAAAAAAAAACTTAAAACAAGTTTTGAACACACACATCCACCAACACACATACAGACACACGCAAACGGATTGCTAAGTGGTCCTGTCCAGCTATAGCTGGCGGCCACAAAAAAAATACCGCATACCCAATTACTTTTCAAGCACTCAACAGCTGAGACAAACTATTTTTTTTTGGCCTTATACATTACGGCGGGAGGGGCTAGTTTTCAGTTTTCTTCTTTCCTTATTTTCTATGTTTTTTTTTAAATTTCAAGTTCGGCCCCATCGTGAAATTTTGTAAAATCAGTATAGGCCTATAGTTGAGCGGCCATGATGCAAATTGGTCGGGAACCCCTTCCCTCTCGGTAACAACAAAAAATACAAACCACACAATTTTTTCTCAATGATAATAATGTAGAATTTACTAAAAGATGGTTGTGGGTAAAAAAAATGGTGGCAGGGGTGTTTTGTTTTTTTGGCCAAACACTCTATTTTGGGGCTAAAAAATTAAAAATCCATGATTTTTTTCTTTTTACGCCATAACACTAGGATCTGATGTGATGGTATTTTGTTAATCATAGATCTTTATTTTATAGATTGTATGAAATAGTACAATATGCCTACTTTTTTGGGTAAAAGTGTATTAATTGGGTGTTTTGGGAAAAAAGGTCTTTTTGACTAAAAATTAAGGAAATTAGGATTTTCTCTAAGAGATAACATAAGCCACCACCAAATTTTTTACGTAGTAGCCTCATTGTTTTTATATAGATCTATAGTTTCATATATTGTCGGAGAGCCTGTAAAACTGTAGCAGGTGTTGTTTATGTCCAAAGTTTAAATAAATCCCTGTTTTTGTTAAAAATTGAAAACGGGTAGAACTACACACGGATCTAAATTGGATCTAAAATAACAATGGATATTTGTAATGAACTTCTCTCTAATTTTTGATATTCATGTTTTTACAAAACGCAAGTCAGGAAAGGTTAAGCAGAGGTATGTAAAATGTAATTTTGTTTTAAAAATGGCAAAATTTTAAAAAATTTCATTTTTAACGCTATTTTGTAGCCTACTGTATCTTATAGGAGTTCTCAGTTTTTAATTACCCCGTTTTATATTAATAGTAGTTTTGAGTGAGTAAAGACATATTAACTTACAAAGTTTTATATCATTTTCGGTCGCCAAATGCAATCGGAAACCGTATGTCCGGCATAATTCGTGTGGTCCTGCGTGGGCCGTCCGTGTTGTCAAACATTTAGTATACACCTTTTGGATAACTTGGTTTGCGTTGTAAATTGAGACAAGCGGCCTTACCTAGGGTAACACATGAGGATGTCAAAGGTCATTCAGCTTACTTAAGTCATAATCGTACGACCTATTCGGGACTGCTGTCCCTATTTTTTTTTAAAGTAACCCAGCACTTTGGAGAACTGGCAGTGAAGGGCCAAATTCAATGGGGAACAAGCAACAGATAGCAATATGTAAAAATTAATTTTTAGCCATGTTTCGTAACAGTTTAGTACGATTACCCCAAAAGTTTTGACCAAAAGCAACCTAATAAGGAACACATACACTACTACAACACGTAAATGGATGGCGATTCCTATTTTGTACCTGTTTGTTTCTTCCTTTTCTATCAAATTTTCGCGTAGAATATTTCTACGACTTATTCTTCACCTTTCAATAAGCTCTTCCTGCAATTAAAATATGTTACCCTTTTTCGGGTGGATTACTTTTCCCTTTACTTTTCTTAGGTCGAACCCCCTGTCTGCTGTCGGTCCTCTTTGCCTTCTTCCTTCTTTTTCATCATGTTTCCTCAGAAATTTCCCTCATTTTTCCTTTTTTATTGTTTCCCCGCTTACCTTTATGTGATTTTTACCATTTTCTCTTACCCCTACCCTCCCTGAATCTAAAACTGGTCTCACTATTTTAAATTTTGAGAACAACTGATAAATTAAAGTAAAAACTTAAGTGATGCAATTTGTTAAATTAAAAGCATTTCCAATTGTGTGTGACATATAAACCATTTATATATTGCTGATACGTCTATATGGTAGCACTTTAACAAAAAGAAATTATGGAAAAACGAATTGAACATGCAGGACAGGCCATTAGTCAAGGATGCAAATGTGCAGGCACCAACCAAATCGCAGACGAGTCATCAGTACCTGTCAATTGAATAGTTGACCCAACCTACACGCATTTGTAACGGGTGTTAATTTCCCGTGTTATAAAGCCTGTGATTTATAACACGATTGTTTGACAATCGATCGGAAAGCAAGCCCCCTCCAGTGTGTTGAAGGTATGGCCGCTTTCAACTCGTTAACACGTGACACACTGCATAACACGGCAATACACTCGGTAACACGACCGTGTTATAATCGTATATGGTAATTTTATTGATAAGCACTTGAGTGCCTATGGGTGAGTACATTACAATGTATCCTTAAGACATTCCACATGTGTTCACTATAAAGGATCAGCTCACAACATAAATTACACGAAATTGTAGTCTTCTGCATCGGGTTTTCAACTCAGTTTCATGTGGACGGAATTTTACCTCCTAATATCCTGGGAAGCACAGACTCGGCCGAATTAATTGCCGTGCAGTGTTCGAATTTTCTTGGAAGCGCCCATGAAAATTCACTAAGCATGAACTGCACAAACTATCTTTTAAATAAAAAAAAAGTTTAAAATAAAACTAGTAAATACCCACCTACATCCTCAATACAAAGGAATAGGATATTAACGTAAGAAATCTGGAACAAAGCGAATGAAATGAAATACCAAGTTTCTCACTCAACCTTGTACAACACTCTCTGGCAGAATAAGCAACACTCAGCATGGCTCATGTAACATACACCATGCATATGTTCACGTTGACCGCGCCGGCGGGGAGTGCCGGCCGAGTTATGCTAGGGTGTTACCGCAACAATGTGCCTAAAATTATGACCAATTTGCCGCTCGTGAATGTCGTTCCCTTTCTTTCGTTTCTATAATAAACCACCCTCATTACTTTGACAGTTAATTTGAATGTCCGTCAAGTACCCCCCGCTATTTGAAATTTTACATTTTATTCAAAGAGTCGCTCCTCAATAATTCTAAAGCAATTTCTAAAATCATAATTTCAAACTGGGATTGCCTTTCTGACTTCTGTACACCGCTGACGTACTAGTTTGGAAACTAAGCAATATGCCTACATTTATAATTATTCTTTTTTCGCTGCATTGGTCTCCTCAAAAGTGAGGAGGAAGGGAACGAATTCCGGTTATTATTTTTTTTTCTATAGGGGCCTACTCTTCCCTTTCAATTTTCATAGCTTCAAAATCTTCCGCTCCCAAAACTCCTATATATCCCGAGCACTCACCTATAAGTTTCCTTGCCCCTCCCCCCCCTTCCTAAAGTTCCCCCTTTCCTTTCCTCCCTCCTCCCTCCCCGGAGTTTCCTCTATTCGTCAGCATGGCGCAAATTATTATAATTAGGGCAATCGTGTTCATTAACATAATACTAGACACCATGTGCCCAAAGAATTTAGAACTTCGGAACATATTTTATTTTCCTTTTTCTATGATAAAAAGAGACAAACTACACGAACCCAAATACTGAATCTAAATTTTTGACAAGTCCATACCATTGTTTTAATAATTATATCACACCGTATATTTTCCCAGATAAGATCCAATGTCATTTCCATCTTCTGCCTTGCATGTGCAAGATTTTTTGTACTTGTCGTGTTTAATATCAAAAGCAGGGTTTAAATATTACGTCCTCGCATAATCCAAATTAGGTCAAAATAAAGAATTTTGTAAATTGTCCGATTGTCGCCCTCCCCAGCCCATGCCAGGAAGTCCACACACTGCGATTTAAAGAACATGTTCGTGAATGACAACAAAAACAAAACAGTGAATGAATTGTAAAATATCTTCCTTAGATACGATTACATGCTATCAGACCGGGATTAAACATGGAGAGAAATAGGGACATTAAAATGACATTTAGATGATATTTCTAAGTTGACCAACAAGCTATTCGCATTTCGCAACTCCAGTTTTTACTTTACCCGCCAAATGAAGCCGTCATTCATTATAGTCGAACATCAACTGGGCTGTATGTATTCCACGTGTGAGGAAAGTACTGGGAAATTTTTTCCCATGATCCTGGCTGATATCAAAGTTTATAGACTGTATTTTTTATACGGCCATGAACCTGTTTTGACACTGGGCATCACAAATGCGGTTTTATGATTTTTACTTCGGTTTAAACTAAGCAAAATAGTGAAGCAGGGAAGGTGTCAAATGGTGAAAGTTTTATGAAATCCATGTCACGTGGAGTTGACGGTTATCATGTTCTACAAAACAGTTGGAAGTCTATTAACAATTTGGGAGAACAATAAACTGTAAACCAATCAAGAGGCCTGGTGAAGGTGTGGGCAGTTCTGAGACGGCAGGGATGTTATACAATTAGCTTTTTTAACGACAACGGCTCGGGGAGGGTCCCGATGAAATAGAAATGAAGTTTTCGATTTTGCTACTCAAATGTATCTTTGTCATCATAACACACGTAAAAATAGATCCAACAACTAGAAAACTAAGCCTTAAATCAGCGTACATGTATCTATTGTCCATTCCCGGGTCCATATTCCTCTCTGATCGTAGTAATTGGTAGCTCTGACCACCCCCGCCCCCTTCGGTCATGGCAAGTTTATCTCGTCACAATCCCACACAACAATCGACCGGGATATTCATTTGCATGATTAATGAACGTCACTCATCCTGGGGATTCCCCGTTTTACAATTACGGCATGGACCTAAGTGATTAATACAACAGGGGAGTTTCACATTTTTATTTCTAACATTTCTCCTGGCTCCCCATTTGTGCAAATCGTAATTACACTCTCCTCTCCAAGATTATATTTGTTTTGACAATTTGTAATATTTGGCAGCGTTATGTGCAACGTGGTAACTCTGCATGGAAACATGTTACATTTTGTTTATCTGCATGCAGCCATATAGGTCACATTTTTTGAAAAAAAATATTTTAGTTACAGCTAATTCGTATTTCAAATATCATTATGTAGAAAATGATAATTAAAGAAGAGAAAGATGGAGAGAAAAAAATCTCCCCTTGTGGGGTCGAACAACCCCGCCACATCAGCATGAAGGGTTAATAGGCAAGGTCTCTACGACTGAGCTTCCAGATTTTTTTTGATTTGTTGAAAATGATAGTACTTAAATGTAGCTCCTCCATCATTAAAAAAATAACAAAGTTTTTTATTTTTTTTACTTTTCTTCTTTTCAAACATATATATTTTTCCTCATATCTTTACCTTTTCGTAATACTTTGCATTTTTTAAGGACCATATAAAGATAAAAGTAAGTTATTACAAACTGGAACACGATGGCAATGACCTTCCGATTTGATAACATTAGGTTCCTGTGGAAATTGTCGACATTTCCCAGAGGATTCAAGTTATCTTTTTAATATTTTTCCATCTAATCCACAAATTGTTCAAATTTACAACCATAGGTCAACTAAGATTACTACGCTACGTCCGATTTGCCTAGTCTATGATCGACAACTAACGTTTATGCATAAAAAAGAGAATTGATAAAACTGACATTAATATTAATTTTGAGTAAAATATCCACGTGCTTTGAGTGATAACTTCATAGAACTGAGCATGAATTCACGTCTTTCTATGTGAAAACGAATAAGGCAAACTTACAAAACGGAAATAACAAAATAATGGCACAAATCTATATTCCTGACCAAGACCATTCGCTCATCGGGAAATATCACCAGAGGGCGCTCCACCGCAAAGCATGATGGGATCGAAAAAGGGTGGCAAACACACACCCGGAAGTGTCTATCTGCGATTGCCGCTGTGTTTACGCATAGAAACTACACATAAAAATATTATTTTTATAATGCATAAAATAGAAATACATAAAGAAAGGAAAGTCGGCAATCCCCGGGCGGCCTTCCAAATTTTCCAAAATTCTAAAATTTTGACACGAGAATAGAGTGCCTACCACGTTGATAAATGAAAATACAATTTTGATATTCACTCATGAGCCCTAATAATATTAGGGAAATATTTCTCTTGAATTTTTAGCTAAATTACTTGTTTCTGGGAGAAATCTCCGCGATAGCATGATAGTACTTTTTTTTATTTTGAGTTGGCTTGGCCCCCCTTATAGGCTAATCGGATAACCTCCTATTGCACAATAATTTGCGAAAATGGGACCCCAATCTGACGGCCCTTTTTTTCAAATTTTACCCAAAAAGGAACATGTAACCACACCACAAACAAGCTACGACATAAAAGCTAATAAAAGAAATTTACAATTCCGATTCAGTAATATCAAGTTATAAGCCCCCCCATAACCCAGGGAAAACTGAGTCTTTTCTGTCATGTCCTGTTTTGCTATCCTTTCTCTTTAAGGGATTTTTATTTAAAGTGGATACTTCAGTAATTCGGCTAGTTTTCCTTTTACTAGTAATTAAATTTAATATGGATATCTGCAAGTTTGTGTTTAAAAAATATATTGCCCAATTGTCGCGTATATACCCATTTTTAATAAAACTAGCTTCGGACAAAGCGCCCGCCTTGTTAGTAAACGCTAACCACGTTTCTTTTAATTTTTTTTTCGAACGACTTCTAAGTTATTGCAGCTTATTGCTCGATATTACTAACGAATTTTTTAATAAAACGTTAACAAAATCGTTAAAGTCACATAATAATGGTAGCCAATATGTACTTTTTAGCTACTTTTAGTTTACAGAAACAGGGCATATCATTAATAAACCCACAATAATCCCAGCAGCTACCAGCTTAGCCTAGGCATATCTTCGCAAAAATACGCACAGATAAAGCTTCGTTAAAAGTTGTTAACACTCAACAAAATTACCATACAGTGTATATTCTTCTTCAGGATAGGTCTCCGCCCGATCATTATTATCAACAGAACAGCAACAAAGAGGTTCGCCATCACCTAACATGATTTAAAGTCCCTGGGATGAATTTAGTATTCTGCCAACACTTAGAGTAGGCACCTTTACATGCGGTTTTATTTCCGTTAAACGTGCCCGATTTTCGTAGCCTGTGGCCGATCCTAATTCTTTCCAAAGGCCTAAAAGATGTGAAAAGTGTAGATTTCAGAAGCCTTTCGCCGAGCAAATTATGTAATGTGTCAATGTACGTAGAGTGAGGTAAAACACTTCGAAAACACGCTAGGTGAAGCGTCATTAAAAGTGGCTAACAAATTATCATAAAAAAAAAATCACATAAGATTTCTTTCAGGATTCTCCGATCATTATTACAACCAAAACAGTGAAATGATGCCACCTAGAGTGATAAAAGGGTCCTAAAAGTATTTGACAGATAATGATTTTAAAGCATTTGCCAAGCAAATTACGTAGTTCGCTATTTAAAAAAAACGGCTGCGAAAGTGACAGCGGCCGCGTTCGGCGCTCTTTTCGCCCCTTTTATTATCGGCCCATGACGCATTGCGGTTCCGATTAGCGATAAACCTTATTGCTTGCATAACAATCGATCTATTTCCCGAACGATATCAAAGGTAATTTTATTTTCCTATTACAGTGGAATGGTTTTGTTAAGACAATGAGTCCGGTGTAAGTGTTTCGTCCTTAGATTATTTAAAGGATTTAATTACGTCAGGATTAAATTACGTCATACAGGAAATCCCTGTCGTTACCATCATTATAAGGAATAGGGGAGATCACACTTCTACCCGTATTTATTAAAATCGTAAAACACAGGATTAATGACGACGATAGCCTAGAAACAATTTGTGAGAGTATTCCCCTTATTATTTTCTTCCTTAGCAGAGGTTATCAAGAGCTCGGCCTAACTTAAAAAATTATGTCTCCTCCCTTTGGGTAAAGGTAAATAGCTCAGCTCCCAATTCTTCATGCCACAAGCAGCTTTACCATCAAGGACTACAAAACAAACAAACGATTTTACGTCAGAGATGGACCCCGAGGCCTCGGGGGGCGGCTCAGGTAATACGTTTCAAGTACATAATTTGTTTGAAAATAATATTTCTACTGTTAAAAGCCCCCCCCCCAAACAATGATGTACGAGTTTTGAATTGTTTGTCACTTGTCAATTTCAATCCCGGGCCCGGGGGGTCCCGGGACTAGCGGGACTTAGCCGGGAATTATATTTTGCACTTGTGACAACCCCCCCCCCCCTGCCTTTGTCCCCCTAAAGGCTCAGACATCCCGGGTAGCCGGCTTATAATTTTTGACATTTCCCTTCCCCCCCGTATGTCCCGGCCCCTACTAGCCGGGCTTCGGTGTGACCATCCCCGTATATTCTCGGCCGTGGGGGCGGGGACTGCTTTAAAACTTTGTACAATCCCTTTCTCGGTCCTCGGCTATGCGACAACAGGTCTAGCTTAAAAATCCAACTACATTTTGGATCGCCAGTGTCAGAACCGAGCCGAACTTTCCATTCACCACATGGACTTTTAATGTTTGAAAGAAACAACCTTGTTTAGTAGGGTTTGTTAAAAAATCCATGAAATGACAATATATCCTGCATTTACCAAGAAATTATCAATAGCTTTCACTACCTAAGGTGATTTTATATGAAGTTAAATAAATCAACAACTTTCTAGTAAATTTTCTTGTGATTCAGGTGGAAAATAATTTTGTTAAACATTTTTCCTGTTTGATTTTTGATGTTTTTTCTGTCGATTTTAACGTGAAATATCGATCCTCGGATTAGTTTCTAACCGTGGACACGTGTGTGTGTGCGTACTTGTATGCCTTCGGCTTGACCTTTCACCTGACATGGAAAGATCGGACTGCAATGGTAGTCTTCTAAAATGGGATATACTACAGATTTGATGGTCTTACGGCGCATGGAAGCCTGTTTTATATGGTGTGACACATCGCGTTAAAGTCCCCTTTTATGTCCCGCTGTGCCGGGAAATTTTTTTGTACCTCCCGGCTTAAGTCCAGCTATCATCAATGATTGTCCCGGCAGGCGGGGACAAGCTAATGTACATTCCCAGCGAAGTCCCGGCTACCATCCGGCTTGCGGGCACTACTTTTTTTGTACATGCCCGGCTATATCCCGGCATATACCCCGTGATGTCCCGGGCCACCCCCAGGGCCGTGATTTAATTGACCAAGTGCATTACGATTGAAAACAAATAAAAACAGGTTTATATAACTTTTAAAACAAATTAAATAAGGGAATTTTATCTATAGAAAGCCCCGCCCCCATTTTAAAAATGGTGTTAACGGTAAATAATTATGCACTGGTGGAACGTAATTAATTATGCATTAAGGGGAACCCCGTCAATTCGAAAAACACGTGCTCTAGTCATTCTACAACTTTCTTGAAAGGGACTCTCGATTTTGTTTTGGTATTGCCTTCAAATCGAAAAAGTTAGATGCGTCACAGGGCGAGATGCTTGAGTATTTTAGAAATAGATCTCTCTAGTGATCATTTATCCCTTTTAGCCTAATTATTGCAAAGTTAAAACCATCCCGCTTTCATGGGCTTGGGCAGTAACAATACCACAGTAGGCTGTAAATTCCGCTGGTGCCCTGTGCCTTGGGTTTCCAGCGAACCAGCGTAGCTGTAAATGCAAATGTGAATCAATTTGCGCAAGCAAGTGGAATACGGCAATAGATTATCTTGAATACGGCCCCCGGCCCTCAAATGATTTCCCGCTGCACAATTTATGCGAGGGGGCCCGAGGGAGTGATCAATATTCTTTCGTCTTGCCTTGTCCACCACCAACATGTTGAATAATGGCGTATGGGCCGCCCCAATTTTGCCTTCGTATACGTCAACTTTTAATCAGCTAACAGCTACATTTTTATATTTTTATACAACACACAAAAATCAGGGTTCTAAAAACAAAGACCCAATACCCCTCAACTATAAAACGACCCCCTCAACTATTCAACTATAAAACAAAGAACCCCCCTCAATATAAAACAAAGACCACCTAAACTGTGTTTAAGTAGTCCGCTATGGACAATGTGTGTAGGTCCGTAGGTAGATGTGTAGGTGCGTACAGTACCTGTCACGTGATAGTGGACCACCTAACACCAATTTGAAACGGGTGTTAATTCCGTGTTATAAGCCGGTGATTATAACACGAGTGTTGACATCGACGGAAAGCAAGCCCCACCTCCAGTGTGGGTGTGAAGTATGGGCCGGAGTCAAACAAGAGGGAGGAGGTCGTTAACACGGCACACACTGCATAACACGGCATAACACTCGGTAACACGACCGTGTTATAATCGTATTATGGTAAATTTTATTGATCAGCACTTGAAGTGCCCTAGTGGTTTGAGGTACATTACAGTATACTTAAGACATTTCCAATGTTTCCCACTATAGAAGAGGTCAGCCACAACACAAATTACAAATGTAGTCTTTCGGCAATCGTTTTTCAACTCAGTTTCATGTTTAACTAGTAATTTGACACTCTAATCCTGGAAGCAGACGCGGCCGACTTAATTGCAGTGCAGTGTTCGAATTTTCTTAGAAGCGCACATGAAAATTCACTACGCATGAACTGAATCAACGATCTTAATGAAAAAAAAATTTATAAATAAAACATAGTAAATAAACAACACATCGTACATCCTCATACAAAGGAAGATGATATTAACGATAAGTAAATCTGGAACAAACGAATGAAATAACAAGTTATCTCACCCTTTGGTACAACACTCTTGCAGATGATAAAGCAACACTCATGCATGCTCATGTACAACCATGCATAGGTTCCGTTTGACTGGCGCCGGCGAGTGCGGCCGAGTATGCTAGGGGTGTTCACCGCACAATGTGCTAAAATTAACCATTTGAACCGCGCGTGAAATGTCGTGGCCTCGCTTTCGTTTATATAAATAAACACAAACAACTCATTACTTTGAAGTTCAATTTGAATGCTCCGTCAAGTACCGCTAGAATTTGAATTTTTACAGTTTTATTATTCAAAGAGTAGCTCCTTCATAGCTAAAGCATTTCTAACAATCCTAATTTCAAACTGGATTGCCTTCTGAATCTGTACAACTCGCTAACTACTAGTTTTGGAAAACTAAGCATAGGCCTAAATTTTATAATATACATTAGTTTTTCGCTGCACGGTCTCCTTAAAAGTGAGGAGGACGGATGCCGGTTATTATTTTTTAACTATGGCTATGGTACGGTTGGTCCGATCTATCTATACTCTTTCCCTTTCAATTTCATAGCTTCAATCTTCCGCTCCAAAACTCCTATATTCGAGCACTCACCTATAAGTTCCTCCCCGGCGTTCCTCTTCTTCAGCATGGCGCAATTATTAATAAGTAGGCAATCGTTTTCATTACAAAGTATAGACACCATGTGCCCAAAGAAATTTTAGAACTTTCGGAACTATTTTTTTTTTTCTATATAAAAAAGACAAACTTACGAAACGCAAATAATGAATCTAAATTTGACAAGTCCATGCCATTGTTTAATAATTATCACCGTAATATTTTCCAGATAAGATCAATTTCATTTTCCTTTCCCCAATCTGTGCCGTGTAATTTGCAAGATTTGTGTTCTTGTCGGGTTTAAAATTTTCAAAAGCAGGGTTAATTACGTCACGCATAGTCCACATTAGGTCAAAATAAATATTTTTGTAAAGTGTCGCCACTCCCCATGCCATGCCCAGGAAGTCACTACATGCGGATGTGAAAGACGATGTTCGTGAATGACAACAACAAAAAACAAAAAACAGCGTGAATAACTTGGGAAAATATTCCTTAGTTACGATTACAATCTATCAATCGGGGATGAAACATGGAGAGAAATATGGACATTAAATGAATTTAGATGTATTTCTAGTTGACCCAAGCAGCTAATGCGCTATTCCGCAACCCCATTTTTAACCCGCCCAATGGAAAAGCGTCATGATTATAGTCGAACTCAACTGGGCTGTATTCCCCGTGTGAGGAAAAGTACCGGAAATTTCCCATGATCCTGGCTGATATAAAGGTTAATAGGACTGTTATTTTTTACGGCATGAACCCGGTTGACCTGGGCATCACTAGAGATCTGTTTATGAATTTTTAATTAGGTTAACCACTATAATCTAAGGAAGATTGGACACTACCCCCTATTTTTGTGTAACGGAAGTGGATGTTAATGGGAAAGGCGCTCCAAGCGTCAGGTAGGGAAAATAACGAAACATCTCGTAAGCATGTGCATAAGCAATTGCGATAATTGAAAGTCTAGTGTTTTTTCAGCTGTTTATTGCTCAATAACCCCCCAAAATCACCAAAATGTTCATTTCTTTTCTTTCGATTCCCTAAAGAAATATTAGTTAATTTGCTTGAACAAATGAACGTTTTTGGAGTGAAAGTGATTGCACAGTGTTAGTGTCTACTGGCCGATGCACTGTATTCAACACCGTTTGTCTCAGTGACGTCCAAAACTTCTAGACTCATTGACCATTTTAGGTGATTATAGTAGGTGATGGTAGACTTTAGAAAAGTAGGAGTAAGACTTCATTTTTCCATAAAATATGATCGACAAATTTAACATTGTGGGGTTGTGAGGTGAGATTGATTGAATTTTTTGGTTGTGACTACTTTGGCAAAATGGAAATCGGGAAGCTCCTTTTAGTACATTATTTTTTAAATTGACGAAATCCCCGACGAAATCCTTGTTGTTCAATGGCGGAGGAGGAAATGACAGTTCCATATGCCCCCCCCCCCTCCATGATTAGAGGGTTAAATAAAGTGTAATAACGCAACCTACCATTGCCTTGAAATCTAACGTTTCCCCGTAATCTAAATGAATCGATGGATATAGTGGTTCACACTGTGGTTGGGACTTTGAAAGGTGAACTAGGCCCCTACTCCTTATTCCAAATAAATTTACACACTAACTTTATTTGTATATTGAAGAAAAAGAAACATCTCCATGACATCCCTTTGCGAGCCCTAAGTGGGAATTAATATCAATTTGGATAATAAGTTGTTTGTAAACCTATGGAAAAAAATACATTCTCTTTTCCCCCAATTTCCAACAATGGGGCAAAAGTCCATTTTTTTTTTTGCTCTAGCTATTGATAAAAAGGGAAAATGTGGAGAATCTTTCACAAGAAAGTACTCTCTTTGGTAATATTATTTAAAGGAACGCATGGGTCCCATTTTTTTCCTTTGAAAAAATCCAGTTTTCGAAATCCCACATCCAAATAATCCTTGATACTAGTATACAGATTTCATGACCTCAGTTCGAGCCTAATTTATTCTTTATTTCATAATCTTTATTCATCTCAAAGGTATCTGAAATGGCTAAATCTAACGTATTTTAGGGCCACTTACAACTAAAACTGGCAAGACCTACAATTTTTAGTATGGTCCCCCCTGGGGTTTGGAATTAAAATTAAAGTTTTAATTGTTAAAATTGTTTGAAAATCAATTCAAAATATAAATACCGGTATATTTTTAATCTTTCAATCTATAGATAATTATATCAATTGGCAAAGAGTGTGGTTCATACTGCCACATGGTACCCAATAGGCGTAGACCCAACTAGTTGCTTGTTTACAAAAAAGGAAAGGAAAAAGGAATGGGGTGTGACTGGGGGGCAAAGTTCCTATCCCACTTACAATGCAACAAAGGCTCTTATGGTGAGATGATAAATGTAGAAAACTGCCCAAAATAGGGATCTAGCACTTTCACTTAATATTAAGTAAAATGTTGTTACAGCAAACACCTTTTTCATTCATTTTCCACTCTGTCTTCAATTTAAAAAATGCAGATTTTTGCTTCAAAATCTAGGCTCCTTATCATTTGATACTTTTTTGAAGCGCCAGCCGCCGTCGTCTGCTTGAGTTTACCTACTGCAAGCATGTCGGCGCTATTCCCCATGTAGTATTTTTGGTGACGTAGCAGCGTTACATCCATACCGTGATTTTAGGCGAGCGGAGTGTCCCATCGTGGTTAAGGATAGCTTTATCTTTGGTTAACATTAAGCAACATTAGTGAAGCCGGGAAAGGTTGGTCAATGGGAAAGTATGAAATACAAGAGTCAAGTGGAGGTTGACGGTTTATCATGTCTAAAAAACATTTGGAAGTCCATAAATGATTGGGAGAACAAGAAACTTTTAAACACAATCAGAGGATGGTGAAGGTGTGGCGTTCTTGAGACGCAGAGGGATGTTACATTAGCTTTTTTTTTACGGCGTAGGGGAGGGTCACGCTGAATAGAAATGAAAGTCGATTTTTCTAACTCAAAGTATCTGTGTCATCATAACAAACGTAAAAAAGACGACAACACCAGAAACTAAGCCTTAAACAGCGTACATGTATGTCTATTGTCCATTCCGGGTCCATATTCTTATCTGATCTTATTAGTAATTGGGAGCTCTGACCACCCCCCCCCTCTTACGGCCAAGCACGGGTTATCTCGTAACAAGTCCACCCAAAACAATCGACCGGGGATATTCATTTGCATGATAATTACGTCACTCAGCCTGGGAATTCCCCGTTTACAATTACGTCATGGACCTAAGTGATTAATACAAAAAGGGGAGTTTCCAGTTTTATTTCTAACAAGTTCTACCTGGATCCCCATTTGTGACCAAATCGAAAATACACTCTTCCAAGGATTATATTTTTTTTACAAGATGTACTATTTGGCAGCGTGATGTGACGTGTGTAACTCGGCTGGTAATACATGTTACTTGTGTAAATAGCATGCAGCCATATATGGGCACATTTTTTTGAAAAAAAAATATGTTTGAGTAAGCTAATTAGTATTTAAAATCATTAGTGTATAAAATGATTAATTAGAAAGAGATGAAAGAGGAAGAGAAAAAAGTTCCCACTGTGGGGTTCGAACCCCGACACATCAGCAGGGAAAGGGGTAAGAGGCAAGGTCTCTACCGACTGAGCTATCCAGATTTTTTTGTTTTTTGAAAATTAATAGTACTTAAATGTTAGCTACTAAATCATTAAAAAAAAATAACAAAACATCACCGGTTACTTTTCTTTCTTTCAAAACATATTTATTTCTCATATATTACATTTTCTTGTAATACTTGCATTTTTTAATGACATATAAAGATAAAAGTAAGATTAAGTACAAACTGGAACACGATGGCAGACATTCCGAATTTTGATAACATTCAGGTTCCTTGGGAAAGTGTCGACATCAAGCCGGGATTCAAGTTTATTTTTAATAATTTTCAGCTATCTCACAAATATTGTTCAAATTTACAAACAATATGCAACTACGCTAAGATCTACTACGTCCGATGACTATGGATCGAAACTAAACGTTGATGCATAAAAAAAGAGATGATAAAAATGACATGATAATTTTGAGGACAAAATATCCACGTGATTTGATGATAATTACTAGAACTGGCATGAATTCACGTATGATATGTGAAAAACGAACATACGGCAAACTTAAGAAACGGAAAAAAAAAAACTATGGCAAAATCCTATTTTCCTGAAGCCCATTGCGTGCAACAATCGTTGTATATTTTCCGAAACGAATACAAAAGGTAATTTATTTCCTAATCGACATGGATGGTTGTTAAGACAAATGAGTCGGGTCAACGGGTTGTACTTTCTATTTAAAGGATTTTGTTAATTTACGTCAGGATTTAAATTACGGCCATACAGGGAATCCCTGTCGTACCATCAGTATACAGATAGGGGAGATCACACTTCTACCCCGTATTATTAAAATACTTTAAAAACTAGGATTAATGACACGATCAGGCCCGTAGCCAGGAATTTATGCGGGGGGGGGGGGGTGCGGATTTGCCAGAAGCGGACACTTTTGGTACCAAAAAATTTTTTTCGGCTCGCTGCGCTAGCCGGTTGACCCAAAATTTTTCACCTTCAGTCTCCAAATTCGGAAAAGAGCGGGGGGGGGGGGGGGGGGGGGGGTGGGGGGGGGGGGGGAGAAGAGAGGCAGAAGAGAGAGAACGGGAGAGGAAGAAGAAAAGGGGAAAAAGAGAGCAAAGGGGATAAAAAAAATAATCGTCGCAGCGTTGAAGATAAAAACAAAAAGAGTAAAACGGCAATCGTAATACGATGGTTAACAGCTGCTTAGCATGGTCAATAATATACAATGCACAAACAACCCTTAACACCAAAACTTTTAATTGACAACCGGACCTTCAACATGGCAAAGCGGACCTTCAACATCATAACGCGGGACCTTTGTCATTTCTGGGGGCGGGGGCGTCGCACCCCGCACCCCCCCCCCCCCGCCCCCTGGCTACGGCACTCGACGACGATTAGCCTGAAACAATTTGTGAGAGGTTCCCTTATATGTTCTTCATTATCAGGGTTATTCAGAGAGCTCCCGGCAGAACTTAAAAAATTAGGTTCTCCTTTGGGGTAAAGGTAAATAGCTCCAGCTCACAAAGTATTCCTGCCACAAGCAGGCTTTAACATCAAGGACTACCGATTTTACTTCGAGGATGGACCCGGAGGCTCGAGGGGCGGATAGGTAATACGTTTCAAGTACATAATTTTGTTTTGAAAAATATAATATTATAATGTTAAGCCCCCCCCCCCCAACAACTGATTGTACGAGTTGTAAGTGTAATTGTTAGCGATTGAAAAACAAAGTAAAAAAAAACAGGTTTATTTATATAAACTTTTAAAACAAAATGTAAATAAGGGAATTTTATCTAGTAAGAAAGACCCCCCCCCATTTTAAAAATGGTGTCTCGTAAAATAACTTATTCATGGTTGGAACGGTAATTTAATTATGCATTAGGGGAAACCCGTCAATTCTGAAAAACACTGCTCTATTCATAATTCTACACTTTCTTGCAAGGGACTCTCGATTGTCGTTTTGTTTATGCCTTCAAAATCGAAAAAGTAATTCAGTCACAGGGCGACGATGCTTGATTATTAGTAAGAATAAGATCGCTCTAGTGATCATTTATCCATTTAGCCTAATTATTGCAAAGTTCAACCATCGCGTTCTCATAGTTTACCTAAATAAAATGTTCAACATTCCACCCCTCCATCGTGGGCTGTAATTGATGATGACCCTATGAACTATGGGAATCCCCTGCGTGACGTAATTAAATTCAGGATTTAAAATTAAATATACAATTAAAACTCGACACATACATGTTTAAAAACATCCACGGTAGATGTGAAAATGAAAATTGTGATTCCATCACGGCATAAAAATCCCCGTAAAAAAGGCAAATCATTTTGTATGTTTGTACTTTCTACAACATTCTACACGGGTTGGCGGCAGCGTATCTTCCACTCGCCTTTCACCAATTAGGGTCTCGGTTCCGATTTTCCCCGGCAGGGGCTCGTTCTCTTGGGCTTTTATGTGAATTTGGGTTTCTCGATCCATACTCGTTCCCGCAGGTTTTCTTTCTTCTCTCCCGGTACTCCGTTTCCTCCCCTCCTGCTTACTAAAATCGAGCTTCTTGGCATAAAATCTGTTCTGGTATTTATGTTTCTCTGATGAGCTGAGCGCCTTTCATGGCGCCGCACAGCGCCTTGAATCACGTTTACGTTGATATGGCGCGCGTTAAAATACAACATTTATTATAATTAATACTTATATCAACACGCCCCACCACGGTGCTAACGGTGCTACTTGTTAAATACATTAGCTCATCAATTATTAATCAACTGAACCCGGGGGCTGAAGCACGTGTGATAGTTTTAAACAAATTGATCATCAGCAAGAGTATGTCTTACATAAAGATGTTTAGGCCCTATGATCATTTTTTGTCGTCTTTATTATAGCAACATTCAATTTCCAATCATAGTCAATCGAAAGGCCGTAAGATTTTATCTTCGAACATCTTGAGCCTCTATTGATTTGCAGATATGAACATTTTTGTGACGCCCACATAGAAAAATTACTTGAAAAATGGTTGAAACAACCCTGAAATTTGTAGGGTTAAACGTGTGCGTGAATTCGGAGGCTGCCCGTGGTTCCGCAGTCTCAGCTTACTAATTAATCTAATTTATCGTTATTTTTGGTCCCTTAGAAATTTGTGATTAACTAAATAAGTGTTTGCATAAGTAAGTTGGTATTGAAAAGAAAAAAATAATATCGGACGTGTCTTTGTATTTTTTTTTGCAGGATATTTTTGGTGCAAATACACACTTTATTTAAATGAAAGAGTGAAATTGGATATTCCATGGACTTGTATCCTTCAAGTAAATGTGACATGAGGTTCAAATCTCCCTTCACAGTAGGTTTTTTTTTCCAATTCTTTTCACCTTCGCACAATTTAACGGTATTGGAAAACGGGGAACATTTCTTAACTTCTAAATTATTTTTATTCCCAAAAATTTAACTATTTCCACTGAGATTGGGGTGTATTCGTTCTTCATCCTAGATACCGGTCCGTGTTTTATTAAATCATTATTTTTTGTAACACACCGCACAATAAATAAAAATGTGTCAATCATATCCAAGAGAGGGGGTATCGAAATACCACGAATAAGTACATATTCTTGTCTATAACTTCCCATGCTTTTTGATAAATCGATAGTTGTCATATCCACTTAAAATAAAAACCAGTGAAAGGTTAATAAAGAAAAAATATTAGCGTTGCGACATACATATGGCCCGGCGCCCCGGTACAGGAGAAGCTGGAGAGTCGGGTAAAATGGGGGCGTTGGAACGTGACTTTTTCATATTCCTAACGAGAAACTAACGATATTCTCACGGGTTATTTGGCGTGAGCTGATAACTTTATCCTGAGAAGGCTTCTAAGATCACATACGTGTTTTTATTAAACAACAGAACGAAAATATTTCGAGCCCAAATACCGAAGCAATTTTGTCCATCAAATTATGCCTATCGTATCACTATTTTCTCGTGCCAATGGCAACCCCGAAAAAATTAATGACACTGACTGGAGCGTTCGGTGCACGTAATGCAGTGATGGCTAAATTCACAAGACTACAACACGTTCATACTGTATTTGGGATCTCGGTTTCTGGTCTCAGACTTTTTAAAAATAAGATGTTTCATGTACACAAAACTTTCTTGAATAATTTATAAATTAAATATCCTTTCTTTCGTTTAGGATTTATTGTTAAGTAATCACTTGAACCACAATCGGGAACACAATAAGTATTGATTGCCGAGTATAGCACGCGGTAACACTGGCCAACCCTCGTAAAAAACACGCCTGACCACGCTGAGCCCTAATACCCGTTGGTCGGACGTTCGTGTTCGTACGGCGTCGCTGTTGAGTCGGATTTACAACGGGGACACTAAGTCCCAATTGCACTAGTGTTATTTGCGTGTTATAATCCGCTTGGCACTAGTGTTTGGTCACTATCCACTTGACAGGTACTGTACATAGAAATTCATCAAAAGTGGGTTCAGGGAAGTGGCACAAAAGTTGTGATCGACCTTTCAATCCTGAACACGGAAAGTTTTGAAACTTCTACGGTAAAAAATGTACCGGTGGTGTCTTCATCTTCAACAGCCCAAGACCCTAAGAGCTTTGGCGATATTTGTTGTAGAGACGAAAACGCTATGCGCTAACAAACGAAAATTAATTTTTATTGCATCTTGGACAACTTTTTTTTTTGTTTCTTGACCAGTTCACAAAAACAAGAAAAACCTTACAAATCTGTTTGAAACCTTAAAAACACACACACAAATGCGGTAAGAGCCAAAAAAATAACAAGTTATTTTCCAGTCGTCATATCGCTTTTTGATTTTTCGAGCCATTTTTAAACACATTTCATTTATTTTGACTTACTAAGAAATTTGCATTTTTATACAAGTTTGATGAAACGGGCCCCTGGATACTAATTATCTAACTTTCCACAAATTTGCAGTTGTAATACGTGAAAGAGCCTTAATGTAAAATTTTGTAGCTGTGCAGAAAAAAATACTCATTGTATATCAAATATAAACGTTTTGTTTTGTGCCAACAATGCATTTTTTTCATATTTTGGCCTTATTTTTAGCACTTAGGCCAAACATTGAACTCTTACTAAATTTCCATTCATCACCCAATTTTGTTGAGCGACATATTTTTGTGAATCAATTACAACATGTTGTCAACCAAAAAGATACAATCAAGTGTTTAATCTTCAGTTATTTGGGCCCGAAAATATATTTTTTGAATTTACTACTACCACTTTTCTCAATTGGTCACCAAATGGCATTTTTATTGAAAAAAAAACACATCTACTGCCAATTGATTATATTAAAATAGCTGCCAAGTCTGTATGGACACTGCACGCAATATGACAGAATATAATCTATAAAATCATTATGTTACATACTAAAAAACAAAACTATGCTGATGGTGGTTTTGTCCATTTTTTTATTTAATTTTTAGGAACATTACTCTTTTTGTTGTTTTGAACCAACAATTTACCTTTCTTTCTACCCCAAAAATAACTCCTTCTACTGCATTTTGTGCAGCCAAAAATCATCTGGCCTTTTTCACTTATGCAATTTTAAAATTTAGATCTAAAACAAAAGGTTACATTTTCAAATTTTTTACTTTGTATTTAAAATTAAAAAAACATGTTTTTTTTTCCTTTATTTTAAGCCCCACAATTAGTTTTTTGTTTGGCCAAAAAAACCCTGACCCGGCCACCAATTTTTTTTTGACCACAACCATCAGTTCCATAAATCCTTTATAAATGGCCTTTGAATAAAAGTGGTTGTTTTTTGTTGTACCGAGGGGGGAGGGGTTATCCAAAAAAAACTAAAGCAACTTTTTGAAAGCTTGACCCGCTTCGCCTCTACTATGACCAAATTATGGGTGAAAACCACACATGCAGAACGCAAGAGTAGCGAGACATTTTTTATAGAAAAATTGCTTCCCACCCTTGCAAAAAATTGTTAGCGCAAATAATTATGCAAATGGTCGGTCGACAATTACATGTGCGACATTCAAGCCAGCAACGCTGTAGGGCGATCTAGCAAGAATTCTTGCCTTTTGACAAAAGTTGAAGAGAAGTCTGTCATACCCACCAGGAAGGTAGAAACGCGAAACTTTCAATCTCTTATTTTATTAGGAATGTCCAAGCATATAGGGAAGAATAATTTTAATGTGGATTTGATGGCCGAAATGCACGACTGTTAGAAAAGTGCACCCTCCGATATTTAGGGAAATCACATCGGTGTTTCATGTGTTTTAGTGAACCCTTAGATTTTATACTACCTAATTATAATAACAATAAACACCTTGTAATGAGTGATGAATTCTAATAAATTGGGCCAAATCCCACTTAAAAGCTTTATCGACGGATATAATTTTCCACACCTTCAAGTTGTAAGTGAAGATCAGATTTACGTATAGCCCATGTACACGATTTGTTTTTCATTTGCGTATTTGCTCGGTTATCATTATTTTGATGGAATAATCGCTTTCCCTACTACTCGAAGATTTTATTATTTTGCACACATGAAGACAACGTGTGCACATAACATGGCGCAAGTCATTATTATTATGCACCCAGGTCATGTGTAATATTTTACAAATTGATTCGCAGAAAAAATGCAGAATTGTTTTTTATTTTGCGGTTTCTGCTCTCCCGATTTTAATCTCAATCTATAGTAAATCAAACGTTGTAGATATTTTGACATACTGGTGCATCTTTGAACAGTATTTGTGAAACCTAACGAAAAATTCTAATCGCTGAAGTTCCGGGCTGAAGCTTCAACATTATTACACCTGTGGGGAAACACGTGTGGATATAGGTGTGAGCAGGTTTGCTCGATCACTCGTAGATCGTTTGTTCTTGACTCTTTAACTCAACTTGAATCTTCATCCTCATCGGGCTTAAAATGTATATTATATATAACATCGCTCAATAATTAATAGATTAGAAATACTTGGTATGGAAAAAACGGAATGAAAAGTTGCTTGTGGATTTTTTTAATTTTTTGTTTAAAAACGGGCGTGCTCGATCGTCTTCGACGGTAAGTTCGGCTAGAGTATAGCTATAGGTAAATGATAATTTTAATGATTATATAAACAAAATTCTACCATTAAAAAATTACAGAATGATACAGTGTGAAGTTTTATTTTTGGCTAAATTCCTTGATTGTCACAATTGTAATTCAAAGGGTTTAGATCAGGGTGCACACTAAAGATTTGTAAAGGGGCAGCCAATTTAAAGTCAATTTTCGAATTGTGTAAAAGGGCATAAAGGGAAGGCAATTACACATTTAATGTACTAGGGCCAAGAATGACAAAAACTTAGGGCATCAAGTCACCTGTTGGGGCACCGAGGCAGGTCCTTCGGTTATTTTTGCGCCCTGGGTTTTAGACTTTCGACATCAATAAAATATTCCCTGAGTTCATTTTTTGGCCATGCTTATTGATCGTTGTACGGCAGCAGTTTAACGACCGTTATACACATTATAACAAAGTGGGAGAGTTCACTTGAAGTGACTGCTTTTACTCTGCTCGGGCACCACTGACAGGCATGGGTTGTTCATCAATGCGTGTATAATCGCCAATTTTACGACCGCTCCCGGTCCTCCTGGTTTATCTGTGAAGCGCGGCAGTGCGTTGGGGACTACCCAACTACCCGCTCCTGTCTGCCAGCGCGGTCCCGGCATTTTCGGGCAAGAAGCCCTTATTTGATCTAGGGCGCTGCTGGGTTATTTTGGGTTGGCGAAGGAGGTCACGGATCAAAAGAATCCCTCGCCAGAAAGGCAAGTTCTTATTTATACATATCACACGGTCTATTGCCGGTTGAAATGCGAATACCAACACGTCACTGACGTCACATTTTACACTGTATGAAACACGTGCTTAGTCGTGACAGTAAGACCAGGTTTTTGCCGCCATCTTTTGTTTTTTTAAACCATTGGAGAAAATGACGGGAGTCGAATTAAACTTCGGCCGATTTTCTTCTTTGGCAGTAAGGGATACATTCTAAATGAGGGTGGAGGAACTGCTGTTATGTAGCTGTTATAAACCTTAACGATGAGGTAATAGTAGGGAATAATATGATTCATAGCGGTTGTTTCTCCCCCAGAGGGGTCATTCTGGCCACTTGGCCTTTGTTCCAGGATGGTTTTTCATGGTGACGTCGCAAGCTGGCAACAATCCCAGGGGCCACCCAGGGTATGCGTTCACCGATCCGAATGTAGGTTATGAGGACACGAGGTGGGGATTATTTAGTGCATGTCACATGCCCAAATATATTACAGCTTTCACCCCCCCCCCCCCCCCCACGTAATCCATAACAGAGGTATACCGTGAAAACACTCATCACACATACAGTAGGGAAACTATGAGTCATTTTATTTCTTGTAGGCCATTCACAATTAATTCTGAGTTTCCTGGTTACCGCCCGCATTCGAAATCGTCACCGCGTAAAATATTTAATTATTGCCAGAGCTTTACTTATTTCACATTTTCCCATAAAACGTAATTTTTCACCAACTCCGTGCCGATTTTCGGACTTGAATTTTGTATTCTGCTTCCCTGATCTGTCAGACGGTTTAAAAAAAAAACAGTAGTGTGTCAGGGTTCGCGCTAAGTTGCGTTGTGCGAGCAGGCGCGCAATCTTTTGATGAAAAGTTCGGGGCGCAGTGCGCCCCCAGAAATGAATGATACGAATTTTCTCTTTTTAGTTGTACAACTGAACAGCAATACGTGTAATTATTCGGACGTTTGGCTATGTGCTATGAAGACGCATTGCAAGATTCACGTTGTTTCGGTGATCTTCAAACATAAATTCACCGGTTTATAATAACAATCTTGCCATCCAATCCCAAGTTCCTATATAAGCCGAATTATGGATTAATCTCAACATTAAGCCTGGGTTTTTAATTAAGATAAGCAAAAAAATATGGCATTTACGTCTCATGCCGCGAGTGTTGGGAAACATGTGCGGAACATAGCCTACAACTACAGCGAGGCACAATACACGTCTCTTCAGATTGAACTTCACATAATAAAAAGCCTTGACAACTCAAAAGTTGATCAGGCAATAGGAATCGCACATCTTCCTGCTTGATTATTTTTAATTGATGGTCCCATCAGTAAATATTATCATTGAAATAAATCTGGCAGCCCAGACTCTTGAAAATCTTGCTATTTACTTATAAATGATAAAAATGATATAGACAATTTCGAATCCAGAATCCACTAACGTGAACCAATAGCACTTGGCATGTTTCACAGTAATTGCCAAGTTTTTCACCTGGGGGTCATTTTTCAAACTCAGTTTCAAGCTTTGTTAATTCGTTTTCAATGTGTATAAGACTAAATTTTAAGGAAAAAATAGAAAGAAACCTGAATTCCTTTCTCCTTTATACTTTTTAATCAGAGAGTTGAAAATTGAGCCAATTTTGTAAAACATGCAAAGTAGTTCTTAATGG
>JAMKCH010023855.1:0-39378 GCA_023653785.1 Ophioderma brevispina
CACACAATGGCCCATGACCGGCGCTATTTATGTCAAGAGCAAGCTAGCTAGCGCTATGAGCTAATAAAATACAATTCCATGCACAGTCAAATAGCTTTCATTCACCATTGTATTGAACAATACTCACGTTGTATTTTAGTATGATTTTATGATTAACCCAGGATATGCACGGTCAGCTGGTCGTTAACATGTGCCCATTAAAGGCTTCTGAACTGAGCCCTTGGTAATTAGCAATCCTTACCACATAGTGATGTGGCCTGGTATGTAATGTAATATGTTGTTGTGTTTTATATGCAAATTCCATTTAGTGTTCAGGCCCCGAAACAAAAACAAAAATAGGAGTCTTTCCCCCCCAAGAACCAGAGCCACTCATATATATATTGCTTAATATATAACGCCATCCTTGCAAAGCGGCATCGTGGTTCTTGGGGGGGAAAGGGTTCATATTTTGAAATTTCCATTTACCCATGAAAGCCTGTTATTATAATTTTAATAAAACCGTCCTGTTAGGGAAGTTATGTAAAGTTGGATTTTTTGAAACTGGCAAAAGTTAAACTTTGGACATGTCCCTTTAAAATGCGACTGTTGCACGTTCATCTGCTTACATGAAACAACTACAGAGGGCGTCCTCCATTCCTTATCCGCGATGTCCTTTGGAGCTAGGGCAGAAAAAACTTCAGAGAATGTACAAAACGGGTTATTGGGGAAAGGCGCCAGATACAGCCAAATAAGGGTGATTTTTGGTGAAATTTGCTATTTTTTTTTTTTTTAAAGAGGGTCTTTGGTTGGAAATTTGGCAACTAGTTGTCTAAAAAGTAGAGGTCTAGGGGTGAAAAGATTTAAAAAATCGTCGAAAAAAATGCGAGTCTTTTGAGGGCGATGTAATTTTCAATAATCAGGACCATGTGGGTGGAAATGATGCGGGTTTTAACAACCATATATAGGCCTATAGTGTTATCATCTAAATGGGAACACCCTTTTCCCACGTTGTAACCCCTTGGCCATGTAAGCAAAGATCCCCTCTTAGTGTGTGGCTGGGCCTATCGGCGGCACTAGAGATGGCCCAGTGGCGTAGGCAGCAGTTCTGAGGGGAGAAAATGCGTGTTCAGGTGAAATCATCACGGTCAGGGAAAATTCCCTTCCTCGACTGATTTTTCATGTTTCCCATCAAAATTTCTGATATACTCGGACCTCAACTTCTTTCCCAAGAGAGCTCCCTGATTTTGTCCTTTTCTATGAACACCGTTGAGTAGCCCCTATCCTACGACCCCAGGTACGACACTTATGGGCTTTGGGAGTGCATGCGAGTTCCTGGCTTCATAGCTCATGTTGAGATAAGGGCCTAAATCTTGCCAGCTTTTGACTTAACATATTTGAAGCATATTAAGTTAAATAAAAACTGAGAAACTTGGAAAAATTTTTATGTCTATGAAGTTTTGCATTAAGAAGACTGATCAACCTGGGTTTTTTTTTAGTGACCGCTCCCATTCAAATCAGCTAGCGGTTGCCGCGCGAAGCGCGGGGCACCCGCTAGTAAATACATAACTTAGTAACAGCGGTAGCATTTCGACAAAACCAGTTAAGACATATATAAAAGAAGGTTACACTTCAGTTTACAACACTTCGGTACAACTTACTCAAATTTTAAGCTAAAGTACGTTTTCTGAATAGCGATGCTTGTGGTGCTGGATGGGCAAGGGATGATTTTCAAAAGTAAAGATGTACTATCTTCAGGTCATATATTTGCCAGTTTGGCCAAGATACTCCACTTTGTCCAACCTTCGTCATTTAATAATCTGAACAGTGTATGTCCGTAATAAGTATAAGCTGCCCGGTGCAATCCTATTACAACGACCAATTCTGAATACTTTTTTGAATTATGAAGCACCCTATTTTGAATGTTCATTTGAAAAGCAGCCGGGAATCGAGCCATTTGCGTATAGTTGAAATGAAAAGGCTTTGGATTCTTGACCTGTGAAATCGACAAGTGAATGGAATCACAAAGCTATAATCATTTAAAATCAAGGGCGTGTGGGCTAGTTACCATCATTGCAGAGCCATATTTATGGTTTTATTTATTTTCTTTCAACTTCCTGCATTAATAAGATTTCCTTTTAGTCCCTGAGTTTGTAGGCTTTTGGTAAGAGTTTTGTAACTAACATTGGGTCTATGTATACATATGAGCGGTTTGTGTAGAGTACGTTCTCTGTTGATAATCACCGTTAGTTTTTTTTTTTTTTCTACCTGATGAACCATTATTTCTAAGCTAATGTTAGTGAGGTGAGTAAGTAAATGGTAATCAGGGACATCTGATGTAACATGGATTTAATGTCAGGTACAATGGATAGGGTTATACATAATTATTTTTGTGGTGGCTTTTTTCAGTCCAATAATCCTATCGTTATTTTCCTTGGTAAGTATCCTCCTCGCCATGCTAATGGAACGGCCTGGTCATATGGTTGGAAGATCGGTCTTGGGAAAATACACTTTAGTGTTATATCAGACTTAACTGCATGGAATTTATTGAGAATAAGCAATTTAACTTCACGTGGTTAGTTGAATATGTTTGTTGTGTAATCCTCTTATGCATGCATTGAGAGTAGTTCTAGGTACCAATAACAAAACTAATATTCTAATTGACAGCTATATTCACTTCGGTAAAAAAAAACATATAAAAGACATTGACTATCATAGACCTACAGTGGGTACGAGGCTCACACATACACTGGAACATATACATTTAAACAGCACATTAACACACGAGATCACAAATGATACTTAATCCCTACCTTAGCACATAACGTAATACAGAGGAGAAAGAAAGAGCGCATCGCATGTTCCAATCCTCTCCCGGGCGGGGGTGCTCTCGAGTTTTCTTTAGGGGGGTTGTCTGCTTGTGTTCGGATTCTGTGTTGGTATATCACCGTTTATATGGTCTAACATGCGATACGCTCTTCCTTTCTCCTCCGTATTATCATAGACTTGTCAAAAAGATGTCAAAAAGTTTATCTGGGCATGTTTACTGTCTAGTATACTGATCAAGAAGTTGCTGTCAAATTGGTCGATTTCTTCACAGGAGAAAATGATTGATATTCGGGATAAGCTGCATACATCAACGGCTGAAACTATTTTCATGAGTGTAGTTCAACTCTTTTATATGTAAAATCAATACATACATAGTGACCAAAATGTTAAATAATGGATAGAAGTACTGAAAAATCCCACTGAGGTTGAAGTTTAGTAGGGGAGTACCTCCATTTGCCCCTATTGCACTGGTACTGAGAGTTCTTGAGAAGGTATCACAGACTTACAACTGACTAGAGTAAATCCAAGCAACCGTGAGACTTCGAAAACTTTGGAGAAGACGCATTTGTATCCACAGAATCAATAACATCTCAAGAGGCTAAACTGGATATCTGTTTTACGTTTACAGTTTGGGCCTATATCATGCACGCAGGCGCTAAAGAGTTTATGCAAATAATTGCAAGTTGTGGCTTAGGTTCTAACTTATCTGTTAAATTTCTGAAGTGTTGCAAATGACGATAGAGCTAATGGTACCCCAAATAGTATTGGTTGGGGAGTTCTAACTTATCCTATAATGTGTACATTTTATAACTAGTTGTAACACCGATGACCATTTCAATGTCTTGAGGCTACGTTACCGTGAAATGATGGATTGACTGAGTTATGTTGGTCTATATATTTAATATTAAATACCAAAGCAGTTATTCTTGAAACCAATTTTGCATAAAAATGCAAAAGATAAGACGACACAACTCTAAAGAGAATGAGCAAGAAAGCTCGCTTGGTTTAAGATTTCCTTTCAACCCTACTCAAACAAGGGGTGAGGTGAACTTTGAAATGATTTTTTCTCATTTACGCGGTGAAATCTTAGGGATAAAAATTTTCAGGAAAAAAATTAAAAATGTTACAAATTTTTAAAATTTATGTCAATTTTTGCTCTGGTTGCCACGGTAACCACGTAAGGCCTCTGATTGGCTAAGCACTAGAACGAATTAAACTAAACAACTAAACATGCTACTGGGATGAAACTTGGGTGGCATGTGCAGGGGGTAAATACGCAGTGAACCATGAAGCCGAATTTCAATACCACGCCATGGCAACCGGCAATTGACCAATCATATAATTTCATGGCGTAATTGGAATTTGGAACACAATTTTGAAAATCGGCCTTCAGGGTTCACTAGCGCTATATTTGCTCAATATGCGTGCCAAATTTCATGTGCATAGCATTTTGCGTTCTCTAGTTACGTTCGTTTTCGTTTTGGATGTTTGCGTATTTTAACGAAACGAGTTATAGACCTCGAAACATTTATACAAAATTGAGGGCGCTTTTGATGTGAAATATGTATTTTTTTATAAATTTCATTTTATACTGAATTATCATAATTATTAATGAAAGGATCATCGAAATCGGTGCATCCATTGTCCTGTAATTCATTTTTAAAATAATTTTCTTAAATATCGCAGGGTGAGAATACAATAAAATACATAAAAAATCACGTACCCAGTGATATTTAATTACTTTAAATTATGGAACAAATAATATGAGTGTTTATTTACTTCGACTTAGCCAAAATAAATGCGTTAAATGTTGTATAAATAATATTTCTTTTAAAATATCTTAAATATAACCCATTTAAATGTTTCACATGATAAAGTATAGGAGATGATGCGTTTTTGGTAAATTTCGCGTACACCGCTTCACTTTGATCAGCAATATCTCGGGAACCGAATGTCCGATTGCGATCCAATAAAAAGCATTTTGTAGATTACAATCTACACAATTTAGACATTGCATTATCTCATTTTCTTAAATGGAACAATTATTTACCATATTCAGACCCCCTACCCCCCCCCCTTAAGTAAGACATTTGCGTGACCATTTGTCCCATATTAATTTTCTATCAATTCTTCTGACGCCTTTGTGTGGAGATAAAAAGTTACCAGGGACTAAAATTTGTTCACTTAGTATCTATGTTTTAGATTCGGGGACGAGGCTGTGGATCACGAAATCCCCCTTTAAAGGAGCACTATATACCCAGGCGTCAAACTTCATTTAGAGCCTGGATAAAAGCTGTAACCCCTGTTGTAAAAAGTCCCATCATGATAAAGATTGTTGCCATGGCTACCTTCTTTGATCTCTTCACAACCAATCATCTAAGGCAATTTGTGCTTAATCCTTGCAATTAGATCATTTTAGTGTACCGTTTGATTGTGATGCCTGTATGACTGCATTTCAAACCTGTGTGGTCTTGCGTGAGTGTTGAACGAAACAGTTACATTTTCCTTATGGATCATGCGGATGAAGTTTTGAAGACAATCATTCCGACTTCATAAGGAGCGATAACACGTGATTACCTCGTGACCTCCTTCGGAATATAAGTATGTAAGTCACCATCAAATGCGTTAGTTGGATTGTTTAAAAAAATCTTCCGCTGATCTCAAGCATAGCGTGTTTCCACAATACTAACTGCATTTTCTGGTATCTCGTATAGAATAAAGGTGTGTTATTTTCATTGGATATATTACAGCGCGACTTCCAATTCCTACCCATAACAAAGTGTTGTTTGCCAGTCTGTCTGTATTAAATCGAGCGTGTTACAAAAATGTCAACCAGCAAAAAAACAAAAATCTCAAAATGTAAAGAATGAAAATTAATATTAAGGAAAAGGAGAAAAAAACACAGTCATCACCTTGACGAGGAAAACGTAAGTACTGAATAGTCGGTTGTCATCCCAGGGGTACTCAGCGTGCTCATGGAAAAGGGTAATAGTATCCAAATTGACTGCTATGAGGGGGCATGGTTGCAACTATAGGCCCCAGGTGATCTCGAAACCATACTATGCCCATCGGCTTAAGCCTCGGGCATAGTATGGTTTCGAGATCACGAGGGCCTATAGTTTCAACCATGCTCCGAATAAAAAGCAGTCAATATTTGAAAAACTAAGTTTTTTAAATATATAATTTTTGTCATAACACAGGCCTAGATCATGTGTAGCTCATGAGCTGTAGGCCCATGTTGTCATGCGTGCATGCATGGTTTACACTTTTGTGTAACTAGGGTCCAAAACTTGTCCAAGAATTACAATCACCTTTCTTGTGTTGAGGAATGATGTTGGAGTCCAAAACGGATCGCCGTAATCGACTTCTTGCCATTTTTTTGTCGGCAAGATGTGTACAAGTTTTCTTGCAGCTCCGAATTCCGAATTCAGCAACTTTTAACAATCACCGCTTCAAGCATTCCCAATCATGAAAACCCACACACATCACGACTAAAATGTGAAATTCCAACTTATATTTCTGGTTCATCACCTAGAAACACAATGTTGTCTCTTGATTTATGCAGAAATCTTTGGATCTATAGGTGCTTATCAACGGTCGAAAATCGTTTGCCAGCGACCCGTCAAACCTGAGTCCGATGCCATGGGCGCAGCCATTTTATTTCCAAAAAGCAAAGCGCGACGCCGGGCGATGGCGCTATGACAGATCGTCGTCAAACAACATCATTAGGGGATAGTTTTCAGTCACGAGCAGTAACAACAACCTCAAAGCATGAATAGGCCCCATGATGCTGCATTCAGCCATTCCCTTGTCGTGTTTGTATCCCCGGTTTGTATCAGACTTTACAACTACACACATACTCCCCACATACGAGTAAACGAAATACGGTCTGCTTATATTCATCTCTTACATCTCACTCAATCTGTCCACTCATAATAGGATGGGTATATAGTCCGTACAGCAGTCTCTAGTTTGGGAAGAGTGTCCAGTGTATAGGTCTAATGAGATGCCCGCTCTCCAGGGAATAGTTCTTTTTTGGTTTCAATTCCGTGAAGCTAGTTATTATGCCTCCACTTTTAACCATTCAATAACAGGGATCTCTATGAGGTATAAGAATACATTATGTGCCGCCGATATAGGTCACATTTGCACCCCTTACTAATAACAGGGGTTTTTTTTTCCACCATGCTACTATATGAGGGTCGTTTTTTGAGGTCATTACTACTACTAATGAGTCCCTTTTTCAATTTTGGGTCGCAATTTTCTATGAAAATGGGTCGCTTTTTCTGATTTTCGTAAAATAAACAATGAAAATGGGAATTTTTTTTTGTTATTTTCGAAAAAGTTACTATCAACGGGCCGATTTTGCTAGATTGCTATGAAAATGGTGCGAATTTCAAAGCCCAACTATAGACTGGGTCAAAATTTCGGACCACTATATAAATGGGTCCATTTTTCAATTTTGGGTCGCATTTTCTATGAAAAACCCCCCGCTGTCGCTTTTTCTGATTTTCGGTAAAATCACAATGAAAATGGTCAATTGTTTTTATTTTCTTCGCGGAAAAAGCTACTATAAAACGGAAAACGGAGGTGCCATTTTGCTAAGATTGCTATGAAAATGATGCGAATTTCAAAGCAACTATAGAACATGGGTCAAAATTTGGACCAACTATAAAATTATTCCTATTTTTTGTATAATTTTGATCGATTATTTTACCCGGCGGACGCACACTTGTATCATCTTTATCTGAACATGGACACTGGTTCTTCGGTGTGTCCTTTACCGAAGCATAACTATTTTAAGGGTTTTTAAGGAGTAAAAAAGATATTGAAATTACCATTTCCCAAAATCGTCAATGGCAACAGAAAACAACATATCTTAAATTTAAATCGAAGAACACATGGTAAAATGACGATTTTTTGTATTAAAATTGTAATAAAATATATTCTTATTTACATAACCACTATTTCATGTAAACACATAAGAACATTTTTCTAAAAATAATGGCTGTTTTGGTGATGTTTCTAGGTTGCCTTAAGTTTCATAGCATAGGTTATGTTATGTTTGTACCAAACGCGTGGCAATAACTCTGCCAACAGTCCGCGCTCTATTTTATTCAAGCTCGTTGCACTGACCAGACACTCTGCCCCTGTCGGTTCATTGATCCCTCGTTCAATGAAGAACAAGTTTTGTAGTGTTTCACTTATGTCAGTGAAAAAGTTTACCTAGGATAAATTATGTAAGTGAAAGAGTTTACCTTGGATCTGCACATATTGGCCATGGGATCAAAGGAAAAATTGTTCATTTTGGTTACATACTACGCAGAAGTAAACCATTTTTCCACTATAAATAATAATAAATTTTATAATTACCATTTATTGGTTATGGCAATTGTAAAGGTTGCACATTTTCATGAAAATTAATAAAATGCCATCTCAATTTCTTTTGTGAATATCAGTGATCAAGGGACATACACTACGATACATTGACTCAAGCAAATAATGGCATTATTGACAAGTAAATCCACCTGGTATTCAGCGGACAAAGCTCTTCAGATTCCCCTTTGTTTAGTTGGAACTGCAGAGCCATTGGTACTGTGCATGCAGTTGAATAGATGTCAGGCGTTATAGACTAATTATCCCCGCCCAGTTTAGGGTATACGTTTCACATAGAAGTCTCAAGTACGCAAATGAGGTATTGTATTGATTCCGTCATGCACTGTATAATGTTGTGCAGTAGCGCAGGACGGAATCAATGGCACTCTTTTGTATACTTGGGACTTCTATATGAAACGTCTACCCAGTTTGGATTGAGCTGGCCTCGTTCGCGATAAAAATAAACTTTGAGGTTCTACTGTGAGTTCAATAATTTTGACTGTACATTTCATCATTTATTGAAAAAAGAAACTAATGTGAACAAAACTCACGGTGGATATGTTGCTTGGTAAGCTGTGACCTAACATTTTTGTGCAGAACCAAGATCCATAACTTATTGCGGGACCTCACTTCTATTCAATTTACCACCAGGTATTTAGAAAAATACAAAAGAAGGGGGTCTAGCGACCTATGCTAACAACACGGTAAATTGAAAAGAAATGGGGTTACGCGGCAAGTTACAGTAAGTTAAGTTTTGTTTAGATCACAGTCTGTCAAACAACTTTCTTTCATGATTTTTGTTCATCATTGTTTCCTTTTCGGAAAAAAGATGCAATATATGGGCAAAGTTAATTGAACGCACAGTAGAAGCCTAAGATTTATTTATTCGTGAAAGAGGACGAGTATCTTGTGCTTTGCGTCATGAAAAAAGCTGAATCTTAATCAGGTGATGAGCACCTGCAATCCTTTTTATCTGGAGTACGAGCCATTGTTATTACCCATACAGTTGAAAAGTAATTTGTAGTGCTTTATCCTCTGCATACCGAGCGAATTTACTGGATATCAACAGTGCTATTATTTGCTCGAGTCAATGCTGCATGATGTATATCTACTGGTCACTGATATTTAGGAAAAGAAATTGTGATGACATTTTATTCATTTCAATCAAATGTGCAACTTTTGCACTTGGCATCCCCCAGAGTATGTAAAGGTATAATTAGACAATAATAACTGCGCAGAAATCAGTTACTTCCCCGATATGCGTAACCAATGTCCTTATGCAAGCATCTTTATCTCTTTGATCCCATGGAGTAATACCCCTCGACGGCTGCATTAAATGTGTTACTTATTGGTACAATCCAAAGTACAACGTCTAAAATGTTTAGCGAAAGAAAAGAGGACATCTTTGCAATCGGAATATATTCATGGCAAATCTTTGACGTTTTTATTATAATAATATTTTCAGTATAAGGAGTAGATTTATCAATTATTCTGCATGTGGGGAATTGCCAGCGGTGCGGCTCCTATAATGAAGAATATTATTTTCTTCTATAACATAGATTAAAAGTATTCTATTTTCTTTTCCTCTCTATAGATTCTCAGAAATGTACTTGAAACAACCCAAGTGGTTCCTCAGGGAGCCAATTTTGTCCATCATACTGGATGACATTTTGTTATTAATAATGTATTAAAAGGCCCTTATATAATAGTTTTGGAGGAACTTATTTGAGGGTTCCGTGTACTGGAGATAAGTGCATTTTGTCTTTTCTTTTTGCTTATGTAATATTTATTTTAGAATGTTTTCACAGCTTTTCAAAAGTCTTATGCTCTAATGTACATCTACTCAACTATGAATATGTACCTTTCGTCATTCAAATTGGGGAAAGTACTGCGTTTATACTACAGTGCTGAAAGACCTCCTAAGATACACCGGGATTATTTCGTATTAAATATCGTAACTGAATATTTTTCCTTGCTTTTCTCTTTTTATCCTGAAAAAAGCAATACGTCGTGTACAAACCCCCTTGTTTTTCTAAGCCATTTCCTATAGTTTACAGTTTAACAATTCCTTGACGGAAAACCAGTAAATCATCACATGGAAAACAAGCAAAATTTACAAGCTATCTGAGTTGCAACTGAAAATACATGGCAGCACGCAAAACTGGTAGAGTTACTCTAGAATAAGCATTATATGGAATACCATAATATCACGTTATCAAACAAATACGTTGCTTCGTCATAGGATGTCATCACTCAACACAAATTATCATGTAATCAAAAATCATGTAATGTATAATAAAGGGGCACAGTGATCCCCTGCCTTATCCCCACGGCTTAGCCCATCCAACGTAATATTTTGTGTAGTTATAAACCTTCCATCTACAACATCACTGCTGTTTAGTTTACACACATTATATTCTCGTGGAGCGGGGTAATGTACATTTATGTTTACTATATCATAACCGGAATCAAAACGAAATATCGAATTCAAGTACATTGGTGACTATCTTTAAATTCAAAACCTACCCAGTGGGCCTTTAAGGGTGAATCTCCTCTGTACAACTTGTGATTAATTATCCCCGGAAAAATCAACTAGATTATGGCTTTTTGTGGTATAACTTGTCCAACCTTTAACACTTTACCTACAGCAAACGTAGATGACGATTATTTAGTAGAAATCAAATGTATGAAATGTCCTCCAGCAACCTGGTAAAGGTAACTTGAGTTGATTGAACGATCCATGCTACTATGCAATAGATATAATCGGGAACAAATTACAATCATCAAATCAATCGATCAATTTTACCATGAATCTCCATAATCTGCCTATGATTCAGATCACTCGAAAGATATCTTCGCTTTCAAATATTGAAGTACCAGGCTGACGCAAAAGTGGAATGAAGTACTTACTAAGATATTTTAGCCCAATTTCTAAAAATCAATCGCCCTGAATGCATTACACGTAGAAATTGACGTAGTGTGGAGTAAGTCACGGTAAAGTTTGGAACAATTTAATCAAACATTAAATTAATGTGCTCATTTGTTCAGAGTTAGCGTTTTGTTTGCTCTCTCAATGCACAGATTGCTCTAAGTACAATGTGTACAATGCCTCAAGCATAAAGTTATAAACACTACAAAGGTAGTTCGAGTTCGAAAGATATTGTTTGAAAAGTGAACGCAGAAAGTGATTAAATTAGATGTGAGTAAGCCGGTATGTTATACAAACATGGTTCAATTTTTTTCAGATAATAGCTGTATTTTAGACCCGATCGTGTTATCATTATCATCAGTTATGTAGCTATGTTTTTTTTACTCTACATACAATACTGGATGATTTGTAAAGTGGCAAACAATTGGGGTATTCTCACTGTGGCATGGTTTGGTTTTAGGCAATATAGTATAATTAAGGTTATTGTGAAGGTTATTTTTACCATAACGTACAGTGTAGGTATCATGTAAAATAGGTGTCAGTAACATACAAACATCTATAGAGGCATAAAAAGTAAATTTCTATGATATTTATTTTTAGTCGATGTCCATGTTTGGCCAAATGAGCTTTACCTTTCGCTTTGGGATAGGGTGATGTTGGATTACATTGGGCTCTATGAGTATACATGGCTTTCAGGTACCAATATGAATATTAGATACTTAAAGCATCTGATAACAACGGTAGTAATTTTGTATAGCTCTACTTACAATAGTGGGTGATTTCTGGGCCTTCAAACTTTGATATCGCTCCCAAAGTGGCATAGATTTCAGGGTTAAAACTAAATCTCCTAAGGTCCGTTTTTAACAATTAATCGCAGTGAGGCTTACTTGTGTCACATTGTTCGTTGCAATACTGATCACCTTTAAAAGAATTAAAAATATATCATTCAAGATGCCTAATAATGATTTTAGTAAAAAAAATGTGAATAACTGTTAATTTTAGACAATCGGCGGCCTCTGGGTGTCAATCAACCAATCGCAGAGGGCTCAGTAAATCACTTTTGCAAGATCTGATTTTAGTACCCACCCACATTTTTTAAGGTTTGACATATAAATCAGAAATGCATGGTATATCTCTAAAAGAGTTTATGTTACGCGACGCCCTACCACTTATGAGTATGATTTGCCATTTTATGGGTGTTTTAACACCCATAAAATAAGCAAATCATAAAAAAATATACAACCTTCTTTCAAACGAAATATATATAACTTAAAGCCGTTATATATGGCACTATCCTGATTGTTTTTTTCTTGATTTAATATATTTTTGTAACTTTTCATAAGAGCCCTTCAACTTGGCAAGGTAACAACTTGCAAGAAAAAGAGGGATTCCACTAGTGCTCATTTAATAAAGAAACACTGTCCATATGCTAGAGACCTTTCTGGAAGACTCTGCTTTGAATATCTAGGGACTTTCAAGGTATGGTGCAAGGCTACATTCCTTTTGGTGCTGCAGAGAACAATGCTAAGCCTTTAGAAGTGCAACCACCACGGGGACGGAGTGCTTCTTCTACAATCGAGTAAACTACTCAAGAGGCATGAGATGCAGTGGTCCTCAACCCTTCCATATTACAGATGCGTGTTCGATAGTAGTGGGGCGGGATGGTAAGCAATGCGATGGTACGTGGCGATATTGTGGTTCGAGCTGGAGTGTATATGTGCTCGGCTGTTTTTCTTTGGCAATTCCTGAGATGCACTATGCCCATGGCAATGTGTTTGTGATTGTACACATAAGATTATGATCCCTGAAGGCTTCAGTTCTTTGTTTACGAAGTAGGGTGGACTCAGTGGAGATGGTACAAGTCTCTATTTCTGCTGATGATCATTGCTTCGGTTTTGCTATAGCATTAAATACCACCGCCCACTGGAATCCTAGTTGGCGCTCAGTATTACAATGCAAGCGTCAATCGTCACAACAAGTGTCAATCATTCTCCAGGTGTGAAGCTAGTCGTTAATGAACATCATGAAAAGCACATGATTTTAATATTTGATTCCTTGTTTAGACATATCTAAAAACTGGCGTCGATACATGTCTTGCTTTTATTATGATATACTTGTTAGGACATGTCTTAATATATTTCAAGACACTTTTTAGCTGAGAACTTGCTATAGGAACAATTACTTCTCTCCCATTGGAACGCAAAATTGACTCGAATGGAATAACACTATGTAGACGAAAGGTTTCCACACGAGATGGAAGATGTGTGTTATATTGCTGCAGTACACTTTCATTTGATGTTTTCTTGAAGTATATCGGTTAATAGCCCGAAGGAAACTTTGTGAATGCTTTGCTGATATATCGTGTGGCACAACGCAAGGGAAGCAGCTAGTGATATCACCCGTGGCCATGAATGTTACATATTACAGAGAGGAAGTGTATATTCTCCTCTCGTATAACTTATGGTTAACCGCACATTGTTAAAACCGATACTTTTTCGAACCATGAAGGATGATGTCAATAATATGAAAAGTATTTTCAGACATGGACTCAAAAAGCACACAACACTTATGTTGTTTATCAGTACTTAATGTTGGACATTCTCAAAATGGTTGGGCCTTGAAACTGAACTTTTAACTGTCACAGGTCTCAGAATTCCAAAAAAAGTTTTCTTGTTTCTTTCTTTTCTTTTTCTTTACTTTAGGGTACTGCTGTGTTTTAAATTTAAGAAGATGTAAAATCGATTTAGTTCACTCCCAAGGTAAACACCTCTAGCCATGTTGACTAAAAGTAAGTGGATTGGAATACGTGTTATTTAAACATGAATGTTTCAAATTTGAGCAAGTGTCCAACAACATACAGAACAAATACAGGAGAAAAACTTTCGGTAATTTACGTAATTAGGTTACATTAAAACGGCATTTTCCGCAAATATGGCGAGTTTTACGGGAGATTACTGTCATTTTTCCTCCTTTATTGTTTTCCTGTTTAAAATACTGGGATTTTCCTGGTAGCATAGTTGCATCAATTTTAACAATATACGATGTTTACATGTGTTACTATAGCTGTGAGATTATTTTATAAAGTAACTATTAAATTACACACACTTAAAGGCACATTTACATTTCAATTTAACTTTTCTGTGATTTTATGGTTCAATAGACTTTTTTCAGGTTTTTCGTCTTAAGGGCAAAATGTTGGATTACATTCCTCCACAGGCCATTCTGTTGTAAACAAGTCCATTTGCGAAATTAAAAAAATTCAAATATTAACTTAACCGATCAAGTTTGCAGCAAGGTTAGGCTACAATAGGCCGACATTTTTTTCAATGGTAGCAAGTCGCCTGTTTTTAAAATGTTAGTGGAACCTAGAGGATCGGGGTTATGGATCACGATGTGCCTTTTTAAAGTGGTGCATCCCGAGGCAACCCATTTGTTCAAATTTGAAAGTGAGATTGAATTCTATACGACTAAAGATGAATGTCACAGCAACTGAAAAGTGTGTTATAACCGTTTTAGACAAACAGACATGGTTCAGAGCCTGTGACTTTTTGGAAAATGATCAAATTATAATAGATGTAGATACAGAATGAATTGTGGCATAGACTATTAGTTATTAGGTGAGTTTTGGGGTGATACGGATTACATGTATATCTATTCGAGGAGTCTGTATCGGGCGAGGGCGCAGCCCGAGCCCAGATACAGAATCCGAGACTAGATATTATCCGTGTCACCTCAAAACTCACCTAATAACGATTTTATCATACCCAAGCAGAACAAAATAAGCACAAACATAGGGTCTAAGAAAATTCTAAGGCTGATTCACAAAACAAACAATACTTACATAATTACTGTTGGCCTATTGCTTTAAATGAGTGCAAGGGTGACGAATTTTCAGCGACAAGAATCTTTGAAAATAAACGGCCCTAGAATCATCTTTTTTCTGATTCACAAACAAAATTATTGATCTATTTTAAAGTCTTTTAGTGTATGTGAATTCTTGTTCCAACTCGGTTCAACAATGCTAAAAATCGCCAAATTAGAGCTGCAGTGATTTACGTCAAAAATGAATGCAGAATTTTCGGATTGTTGTCATGATGCGCTATGCATGGTCACGCATGCGCAGTTCCTAACTGACATGATACGGACGTTGAGACGCGCTCCCAGGGGGTGATACGGGATATATCAAGTCAGTAAATTGAGGCGATTATCCAATGAAAATCGCGGGATCTACATGATGGTATGATAAAGTGCGTTCCTAAAGGTCTGCCCACTCGACTCTATAGATACCATCAACCAAGACCCGAATTTACACATAAAAACGTAAAGGGGGTGCAAACTTGCTATATGAGATGCTATCTTTTTCTTGCCACGGGGAAGTCTTTATTTCATCCTTTCAATCTTTACTAACAATGCCTATAGATAATTGTAAATTGAAAAGGAAAACAGATACAGCCAAAGAGGGGAGTTTTAGAGGTAAGGAGGCCACGCTCAAAATCGTAATAAAATAGACAAACTTGGTAACAGCGAGGACATTGCGACAAAACCAGTTTTGAACATATATTGAAAATATAAATGACAGTTACACTTCAGTTTACAAAAACTTAGGTAACAACTTACTCAAAGTTAATATCAGACTTTACTGCGTGGAATTTATTGATAATAAGCAATTTAGCTTTACGTGGTTGTTGTTTAGTATGTAAGGCCCATGACATACTTCCAGTTGCAACAAGCGATTTCTGCGCGTAAGCATGCGTAACACTTGATCTTGGGTAAGAATCCGGTACTGCGCACGCTAAGCGCTCGCTGCGACTGGAAGTATGTCATGAGCCTTAGCCTCTTTACTCCCAATAGCTCCTAATTGCGCATGCATGAAGAGGAGTTCTAGGCTACTTCTAGGTACCAATAACAAAACTAATAATCTAATTGACAGCACTTCGGTAAAAAACATATAAAAGATATTGACTATCATAGACCTGTCAAGAAGATGTCACAAAGTTTATCTAAGCACGTTTACTGTCTGGTATACTTATCAGGAAGTTGCTCTCAAATTGGTTGATTTCTTTACAGGAGAAAATGAATAAGCTGTATACATCAACGGCTGAAACTATTTTCATGAGTAGTATTTTTTTATGTGTGAAATCAATAATACATTAGTGACCAAAATGTTAAATAATGGATAGAATTACTGAAAAATCCCACTGAGGTTGAAGTTTAATAGGGAGTACCTTCATTGGCCCCTATTGCAATGGTACTGAGAGTTCTTGAGAAGGTATCCCAGACTTGAGAAGCAACCGTGAGACTTCCAGAACTTTTTGGACATGCAGTCCACTGTTCGGTAGAGGAGGCATTTTGTATCCATAGAATCAATAACATCTCAAGAGGCCAAACTGAATATGTTTTACTTTTACCGTATGGGCCTATATCGTACACGCAGGCGCTATATACTGTAGATATTTGCAAGTTGTGTCTTTGTATTGTTATATCATACTGTATTACTGTATTAGTGATTTTATTGTTATGTAACAGTTGTTGTATTTAACATTTTGCTACCATAAGATATGTTTTAAATAAAAAATTCCTTTAAAAAGGAATTGCACGGTCAATCGTTAATGAATCATGTTTTGTGGCAGGTTGGAATCTTTTGTGCCAGTGAGTTAGGCAAGTATGGTCGTTTGTACAAAATGGTAGAATGATTTGGTTAGTATTTTGCAATTATTTGGAAGGAAATGCAAGGTAGGATTGCAAGAATAGAGAAGCAGGATAGGTTTATAGGTTTCATAGATGTTATTTATTTCTATTTAATACGATGTTGTACAATGGAATAGATGTATTTATAATCATGAAGTGGTCATTTGTTCAACAATTTGTTGATACAATGGTTGACATTATTACAGGTATTCATGGGAGTCAAACTTTAAGGTATAATACAGAGTTGTATAAACAAGTTTAAGAGATGCACTTGTAATGGGAGAATTGTCAGGCTCCCACTCTAGTATATTGTTTGAAGTTGTAAGTGAAAACTAGGTACAGTGTATTTAACAGGTGTCAGTAATAAATATTACAGGAAAGTAACACAATAGTAAGTGTTAATACTGAATAGTATAAAAGATATACTTAATATATACAAATGTTAGTGCAAAAATAAGATACTGGTTTACAAATGAAAGTGCAAAAATAAATATACAAAATATATATGAATATATGTACAGTATAAAATGGGAAGTGGTTTACTGGAGGGATGTGGTATAAGAGATTGCTATATCCCAGAGGGTGTTTTGAGTCTATCGTACAATACATCAGTTTTGGCCAATTTTACCTCAATAAGGTCGTATGATTTTTCAAGAAATCTATTTTGTGACACACAAGAAATTTGACTTTAATACTCATTTTAGTTCTCCAGATGCTAGTATTAAGGGATTTGTAATATGTAAATGAGATATTTTGTGGTATTGAACTTAAGCATGGATGTGTTAAGTTTAAGTAAAAACTAGATTTTTTACAGGTAGTATAACTGACAGGACACAGTGCAATAGTGAGTGTTAACTTGAAGCAATAATAGCAATTTTATTGGAAGAGTGCCCCCAATTTTCAGAATCCAATGCATCCACTTCAACTGAAGACTTCACCGTTTCACATTTTCCTCCGCGAGTTTTGCTGCTTCTTTACAAAACATCTTTTAACAAGGTAACATGCGACATAGATAATTGTCAGAAATCAATAAACAACTTTCCGAACTACTTTGCAGGATTGCAAAAAATTCTCAGCCCAATTTGCGGGTGGGATGCGCGAAAAGCCGCCCAAAACGCCGAAAAGTCGCCCAAAATTAAAAGTGCTCAAAATTGAACATGGGGAGGGTCCAAACCATCAATTCTTGTGTTAATATCATTTTGGACTCGATCTCAACTCATTTTTAGTAAATAATAAAAAAAAAACATTGATTACATATTGCCTCATTATAACATCACTGCATTAAACATATTGCAAATATTACAGTGTCTTGAATTTTAGAAACTTATGTTTAAAATCCAGAAAAAGGGTAGCTATAAATACGTACGTTAGGGTTTGTCTTGAACTACAACTACAAGGTGTAAAGAAGCAAAGTCTTAAAAATATATTAATTTTATGGATATTAACAAATTTTAAATGTACAGAGAAAAGAAGAGAAAATGTATAACTACATAGGCCTAAAATACATATATAATTCAATGAACTTTCGTTGCTAAATAAATATTACAAAAATAAAAATCAAATAAATTCAGTTTCGAATAAATAAATGAACAAGGAATTATAAAATTTACAATTAAACATCAAAATATCGAAATACATAAATTTTAAATAAGTATAGAGAAACGGGGAGAAAATATTTTACCACATATTTAATATAGGCCTAAAATACATATAATTCAATGAGTTTTCTTTGCTAAATAAACATTAAAAAAAAATATAACAACTATACAATCTTCTTTAATGAATTATAAAATTTACAATTAAACATCGAAATATCGAATTACATAAATTTTAAAAAGTATAGAGAAACGGGGAGAAAATGTATATGTAAAAATATTTTATATAGGCCTAAAATAATTCAATGGGTTTCCTTTGCTAAATAAACATTACAAAAATAAAAATATAACAACTATACAATCTTCTTTAATGAATTATAAAATGTACAATTAAACATCGAAATATCGAAATACATAAATTTTAAATACGTATACAGAAACGTGGAGAAAATGTAAATATATTTTATATAGGCCTAAGTTTTTATACATTCTGCTGGATGCCGCTTATTTTATTACTTTACTTTTTGCTTGGACATTTAGAACGGTAACTATTTAAACAACATGCACCTAGTACTTTGATTACAGAACAAAGACTTCTGATATACGCGTGTTGGACAAAGTGAGCAAGCCCCTTCACTGATTCTGTAAATTACGTAACACATCTTCTTCCGAGCATTAATATAGGCCTTAGCCTAACTTGATATCACGTCCTCTATAACTACCCATGTTGGCTCAACTGCGCCGTAAGGTCGAGGTGAAAAGCAAAACCTATACGGATTTATACAGTGTTTTCGCACGCTAAAACTAATGTAGAATTTTCATGATTGTAAAACACATGGTCCTTTAATCTTGGAACTCTTGAAGAACAATAACTACAATGCACATTCGCGACTTTTATCTTGACCTATACGGATCTATAATACATCTTTTCGTCGCAAATAAATCAAACAGTTCGTAAATCTAACTTCTAGAAATGCACCCCTGTATTTTCGTTTGTCCATGCATCCTATGAAATAAAAAGTCCTTTAAAAATGAAAGGGGCGCCCCAAGGGGGGAGTCTTGTTTGGGTTGTTTCTAATGTGGTTGGGAATACTTTTGTAATAAAGAACGGTAGACACAATATCAATTGAAGTTTTATTGCAACTTTGTTTAGTACAAAAGTGTTTGAATAAGTATAAAAAATAGATATATATTGAATACAAAATATAGTATAACAGTTTAGTTGTTGGTAAAGTTGCAATTTTGTATAGGAGCCATACAAATTAAATAATTCAGTTCGAAAAATCAATGATACAAGGAAATTATAAAATTTACAATTAAACATCAAAATATCGAAATAAATAAATTTTAAATAAGTATTAGAGAAACGGGGGAGAAAATATTTTACACACATATTAATTAGGCCTAAAATACATAGAATTCATGAGTTTTCTTTGCTAAATAACATTAAAAAAAAAATATAACAACTATACAATCTGCTTTATGAATATAAAATTTCCAATTAAACCGAAATATCGGAATTACATAACAATTTTAAAAAGTTAGAGAAACGGGGAGAAGAAACTTATATTGTAAAAAATATTTATTAGGCCTTGAAAAATAATCCAATGGGTTTCCTTTGCTACAATAAACATTACAAAAAAATAAAAAGTTTTTTTTTTTTTTTTTTTTTTTTTTTTTTTTTAAAATGTACAATTAAACATCGAAATATCTAAATAACATAAATTTTAAATACGGTATACAGAAACGGGAGAAAATGTAAATCTATTTTATAGGCCTAAGTTTTTTACATTCGCTGGATGACGCTTATTTATTACTTTCCTTTTGGCTGTGGGACATTAGCACGGAACTATTACACAACATGCACCTAGTAATTTGATTACGAACAAAGACTTCTGATATACGCGGGTTGGAACAAAGGGAGCAAGCCCATTCACTGATTCTGGAAATTACGTAACCCAATTTCCGAGCATTAATATAGGCCTTAGCCGAAATTGATATCACGTCCTCTATAACTACCCATGTTGGCTCCAGGCGCGTACGCCGAAGGTGAAAAGAAACCTGTACGGATTTATACAGTGTTTTCGCACTCTAAAACCTAATGTAGAAGTCATTGATTGTAAACAATGTCTTTGAAATCTTTGGAAATCTTGACGAACAAAACACCAGTGCACATTCGCGACTTTTATCGTGCCTATAGATCGATAATTACAAATCTTTTTAGTCTAAAACTAATCAAACAGGTTCCTAAATCGTAACTTTCGAAATGCCCCCCTTGTCTTTCGTTTGTCCATTGCAATCCTCTGGACATAAAAAATTCCTTTAAAAAGGAAAGGGGCGCCCCCAAGGAGTGAGTTCTTGTTGGGTTGTTCTTGTGGTGGAAATACTTTTGTAAGAAAGAAAACGGGAGACACATATCAGATGGGAAGTTTTATTGCAAATTTTTTTAGGACAAAAGTGTTTGAAAAAGTATAAAAAATAGATATATATTGAAATACAAGAATATTAGTAATGGAACAGTATTAGTTGTTGGTAAGTTGCAATTTTGTATAGGAGCCAATACCAAATTAGCGTATTAGAGGGAAATATAAGGAAATAGCTACAGATTTATTTTGGTGAGTCAACTAAAGGAAAAGAAATGGTTAAGTGTGTACAGACACATATGAAAACTCTAATAAAGAAATACTTGGTTGTTTATAATCTTTGTGCACTATAAGAATTGGAAATGGTTTTTTATTCAGCATTTTAGGGGAGTGGGATTGATTTATAAACCGCTATTAAAATTGCATAAAAAATCAATGCCTTGTTCAATTTTCAACCAAATTTGAAAAAGGTTACTTAGAGTAACAGTACAGGTGAGACTTAAATCATGCATAACTGTGTCAATCAAGTAATATCTTAGCATAAGTATGGCCTAATTTGCATAATTTTGCGATATTTTGCTGTTTTTCTGCGACTATCGGTGAAATTTTCGAACCAACAAATCGTTGTATAAAAAAGAATGCCTTAGTTTAGGTTCACCAGATTTGAAGGTTATTGAATTATGATCCAAGTGGGCCTTTAATATAAAATAAAATGTTGAGACCAAGGACTCTTAGTAATAATTTGATATAATTAAAGGTATTTGATAAAAATGGTATAGAAGGAGCTTGTTCATTTTACGACTAATCGGGCATACGATTGCCCCAAAACAAAAGTGGAAAAAAAAAAACTTTAAAAAAAATATATATTTAATTATTTTATCAATTGAGTGACTATTTTTGTTTTGTATTTCTCCCACTTTTTCTTTGTTTATTAGATTTGTTAAATCTTATTTTATTTTGGGTAGCTATTTGTCACATTTCTTTTTATTTTATAATTGTTTAAAAAACATTTTATTCGTATTTCTTTTTCATGTTATGTTGTCATTTTTTTTCATTTTTTAATATTCGGGTTATTCGTTCAATTAATTGGTAGTACTTTTTAGTTTAATACTTGTCATATTTTGATCATTTAAATGTTAATTTTAATGGTTTCATTAATTTTTTTTCGTAGTCGATTATTTTGATTAATTTCTAATTCTTTTAAACTTTTATACTTAAACGTTGGGTCGTATTAGGCTACAAGTTCAGTATTTATTATTGCTGTTTATTTTAATTTAGTTTTTAATAAAAACACGCCAAATCTTTCCGAACAAACTCATTGCTTTTTATTTTATAAAGTGTATTTTTGTGCTATTTAGTTGCATTTGTTATTATGTGACATTTATTTGGTTCCGTGCGGGAAACAACGCCAGGGTTGTCCAGATTTATACAAGGGTGTTTGCAAATCACCCCTTCCACCAACACAACATTCCATTCGGTTTCATTTCACCAAATTAAAAAAGGAAAAAAAAAAATACTTAAAAAAATATAATATTTTAATGATTTTATCAAAAATACAGTTTTATTTTTTGTTTAAACTTGTTTGATCATTTCTCCACTTGTTTTTCTTTTTTTTATAGAATTTGTTAAATTATTTATTTTGGTCGCTATTGTCACATTCGATTTTTTATTTTCATACTTGTTTAAAAAACATTTTCTTCGTATTTCCTTTTTTCATGTATTTGTCATTTTTTCATTTTTAATATTCGAGTTTTATTTTGTTCAATTAGTTGTATCTTTTTAGTTTTAATACTTTGTCATATTTGCTCATTTTAAATGTTAATGTTTTGTTTCATTAATTTTTGTTCGTGTTCGTATTTTGTATTCTTAATTTATTTTAAACTTTTAATTACTACTAACGTTGTTCGTATTGATGCTCAAGTTTAATATTTATTATGAGTTGTATTTATTAGTTTTACTTAAACCCACGCAACCAATCTTTCTTTAACAAACTCCTTGCTTCATCTTTATCAAAGTTTATTTTTTGGATTTTAGTTGCATTTTTATTATTTTTGACATTTATTTTGTGTATGAACTTTTTGTTTAGGCAACTGGGAATTGGATATTTAGTTTCCAGTACCCGCACCCGAATTTCATTTTTCAAACTTGCATTATTTTGGTTAAAATCAGATTTTGCAATCTAAATACAGATCATAACTTTCAGCTTCTAATAATATCAGGCATGTCTTTCTGATCATTTTAAATATTTTTGTGGCTGAGGGGGTTTACTTAGGGTTAATATGACATTTTAGAGATCCCTACCAATGCTCCTGGTCATACTCTGCGATCGAGATTACAATAGTTCACTTGAAAATTGTTGATTTGTTTGAGAGGGAAATATGACTTAAAAGTATCCAATGTTTATAAAGTCTGGTGTTAGATATTATAAATTCAGGTTTGACACCAACTTACCAATGACGTAAAAAATTATATGAAATATTGAAAATAATGACAATGAAATAGTGACCCCTTTTTTCGAAACCAGTCAACAGCGAAACTAACAATCCAATTTCATTGGCCTTAATGATTTGTGTTTTATTTAATCGCGGATAGTATTGGAGTAGGTGAATTTTAAGTTAAGTGAATAGTGTGTGTCGTGGAAATTGTCTGATTTGTTTCCGGCGTGGCGTGTGAGTGGGCAGTTGAGCGTGGTCGTAGTTTCACTCAGTGTTCAATTGTTAAGTCTGTGTTGAAGGTTGAGGTGTTGTATTTTATGTCGATTGGAAAGGAGGGGCGGGGGGGGCCAGGGGGAGGGGGGGGGAGGAGGAGGCGGGGAGGCAACGGATGGTGGGGTGAGTAGGATGGGGAAAGAGGTTTTATTTTTATTAGTCATTTTTATTAGTACTTTGTTTATTGGAGTATTTTCATTTAGTTGGCATGGTTATTATATACATTTACTTTGGTTCATTCATTTTGTTATAATTTTGATTATGTATTTTTAATTAATTTTAAGTTAATATTGTTTTCTTTAAATTTATTGTTTTTCTGTTTTGTCTTTTACTTTTTTAGTGTAATTTAGGGTGTTTTTTTCACCATTGTTCGATTGTTAATTCTTTTTAATTTTATTTGGATTTATATATGTTTAAATTTATTTTCTTTTGTTTCGTTATAATTTGTCAGTTTATTCATTATTATTTTTCATTTTGGCCTACTTATTCCCAATTGTGATTCAATTTAGCTGTTAGGTTGTTAAAAAAAGAAAAAAAGGGGCAACAGGGAGAAAGAAAAAAAAGCAAAACAACGGCACATCTTTCCTGGTAACAAGCAGCTCAAACAGAACCAAAACTAAAATAACAACAATGAAATATAATCACACTCCTTTGAACGATTTCGAACCCAGGACAACGGGCTGAAATAATGCATGAGTTCAGCGCCTTAGACATCTGAGGCCAAATAGAACTCATATATCTTCGGTAATTGCCATTAGTCACAAGGGTGATGGAAAACCGCTCGAGGTCACAATTGACATGACCCAATATGGCATTTTACGCTTTGGAGGCGGATTCCATTTATAGAGTGTTTGAAAAATATTCCTTAAATTTCGCAAGGAAAAATGGAGAACTTCTTCTTGCTTAAAGTTGCCGGAAGAAATTAATGTTTAGGACATCGGGTAATCTCGAGCAACTCATCATATATTTTCCACCATATTTGGAACAGCTGCTATGTAAACAATAGCGTGATGTAAACGTAGAATCAGAAATCCCCAATTGGGCGACAGTTTCCTACGGCGGTCCGGAAAGTGTGAGTCTGTGTCCAGACCGGCGAAAGATATTATTTAGTATAACGTTATCTCGAAAAACGAAGGGGTTTATGGAGATTTTTACATAAGAGGGTCCATACTATGTTGTGTTTTGAATATGTATCGAATTGGGTCTGAAATATAGAACCTAGCGAGAAAATTGAACGTTTTGTCGGGGACTTTGGTGACTCGCAAACACGGAAAGTAAGGCAAGCAATCGCTACGGCCGCAATCCCTTGTACGTACCGAAACCGCCCGTAACAGTGTCCAAAGCCAAGCTCATAGGTGCGCCCGTAGGCGCCCCTCACTAAAAATTCATGAAGATAAATTCAGTGTTAAAACCCATACCAATGCACGCTCGGCGCGGACGCCGATCGTGCGAAAACAAAATTAACTCAGTAATCTGCACTCGCTCTCGAATTCTCTGCATACATTTCAACCAAATCTGGTCAATTTCAATGTCACAGATGTTCTCTTAATCCCAAGCTCTCTCCACATTAGGGATGTGTCGAACTGGATTTGTCAGTCAGAAGTTGAATTGGATTTTCCACTGCCTCATAAAATGTTTTCTTAATCGCTGCTGCCATATTGAATAGTGATTGTCCTAGAAACGTACCCCTCATGTTGGCCCATTTCAGCTCTTCGGGGTTCGAATCACGTGGTAAGAAGCCAAAACGTACATTTCATTGGTCGTTTATTTTTAGCCAGGAATGTCCACTTTTTATATTTTGAGCTCGTTGTTTCTTTGCTTAGTCTTTTGTTTCGTGCGGCAGGGAAGGAAAATGCGATATTACGGATTTCAACCATTCTCACGCGTTGACGCTTGATAGCGTACTTATCATTATGTAATGGAATATTTGGTATGTTTGGGAATAACTTTGTTTCCATTTCACAATTTTCCATCTATTCGTTGACTATTAAGCGTTCATCTGTTGTGATAATCCCCTGATGCGATTTTGGCGAGTTTGACGCCGGAACAAACATCAAATTCCAGCATGCAGATACTAAAGTTGTTCCTCCCCAGTGGTTGTGGTGTTGGGAACCCACCATTTCCATCTTTTTGGTTCTCCACCACTTTTTCAGGGTGGTGTTAATCAACGTTTCGTCGAGAAAATGATGTGACGGTTCTGATTCATTTTAATTTTGGTTCCTAATTTTCTTTTCGAAGGACGGTTTTTAAAATGACACTGGCACTTGTCACAAAAGTATACTCGCATACGATAGTTTCTATAAGCCATTGGAAGACTTATACCGCCATGTCGAGTACAACAAGTCGTAAATGAAATTTTGGCGAAATGAGTTATTAATATAATATGAAAAAGCAGATCATTACCCCTCAACAATGTGACATGGGCCCCAGTGGGTCATTGTGGGATACTCCTGGGCCCTCATGGCTTCCACCTGGGGACCACTGTTGGTCGTCGGCGATCAAATGGGTCCTAGTGGGCAGCTGAAATGGTGCATGTTGCAATATATGCTTTAATTAAAGAAAAAAAGAGTTCAAGTACCAGTGGATATTGTTTTAATTCTAACTATTATCACTTGAATCTCTACTAAAATGGGTTAACAAAGATGTGATTACGACTGGTGGATTCGAACCGGGGACCTATGATCTTAAGTCTTAAGCTCTATCCAGTCGACCAATGGTACTTTCTGACAAATTGGCATCAATTAGATTATTTAAAGGATTGTTGAAGTTAAAAATGATTAAACTTGTACGTTATGCCTTCATCTCTGACCGGGAACAGGCTGGTTTAGTTGACCTATTAAATAAGGTTAGATAATTATGTGATACAACAAAAGAATCGAAAATAAAACATTTTACCCAACAAAATGGGATCCAAAATGGGCAGCCCTGGAAATGCCAATCCTTGCATATGAGTAAAATATACTCAGCAGGCCAATTGAAAACCTACACTGGCCCCATTAGGAAATTCCACTTAAAGCCCAATAAAAGAAAACTCATCATGGACCCATGAAACACAATGGCCACTGGGAAACCCACTTAAAGCCCACAGATTTCCTGGGGGGTAGCCTCTTTACAAGTTTAACATTGATATTCAACTAAACTGGCCCCATTTAGAAACCATGTACTTCCATGCCCACGAAGCACATGTAACCCACGTGAAAAACCCAGTGGGCCCCACTGAACATTAACTTGGGTAAAACCACTGATGGGTAGCCCAGATTATTCCCACATGGGACCAACAAAAGTAAAGCCCAATAAACCCATAATGGGTGCCGACATGGGGCCCCTCAGAATATCCCACATGATTACCATGTCCACCATGCCCCTCCAAAACCCCACATGGGCCGCTGAGCATAACCAATTTCATTTGGTGTTACACATTTATAACCCACATCGGCCCCATTAGGAATAGCCCACATAAAATCCATGCCACGATAGCCCAGTTAACACACAAAAACCCAACATGGGCCACAAGCATGGCATGTTGGAGGGGTAACGTTATTTGATTACATTTCAGGTGACAGTATCAATTTTTATTGCAGAGTATTAAGCAAATAAAAATAGGCCTATTTAGGGGTAGATAAGACTTGTTGCCCACTCAAAAAATTGAATTGTTGTGATGTGCAACAAAGTGTAACTGGTAGATACGACTTTGTTGCACGAAAAGCGGAAAAATAGAGGTAGATAAGACATTTTATTTCTTGTTAAGCGCTGGTTTTAATTTTAAAAGGGGGTATAGTTAGAAAAATTCCCCCAAAATATTTTGAGGCAACGAGCAATTTCATTTTTACCAAATTATGCTAATTTATGCTAATTTCGGCACAAAGAACTTAAAACATATCAAAAAAGTACTTATGACCTTTTTCACTCACCATTCGACACCCAGACTTAATTAATTACAAAGTCAATGGATACGCATAATTTAAAATCTATTTTAGTATAAGGCTCAATTTATGCAGAGGTATTAGGCTAATTAGTTTTTGTTTGGGCCTAATTAGGTGTGAGTGATAGATAATAGATCGATTTGTTGCACTCAAAATTGAATTGCCCGTGTAGGCAACAAGTCGTCAACTGGTAGATCGACCTTGTGCACGACACGGGAAATATGGTGTGTACGCCATTTTAATTAGCCAATTACTCTTAATTAGTAGACTAAGTGGGAATGAAATTTATAAGATATTAAAAAAAATACCTTGTTATCGTGTGTAAGAATTATTTTCATTTGAAAAGCACAAAGAATGAAACACAAAAATGACTCTCCTGTAAAATCCTGGAAACGGGTAGATAAGACTTTGTTGCAAAGGTGTCCCAAAAAATGAAACACTTGGTGCCAGCACCATTAAGTTTGAACAAAAGCACAGGACTAATAATCTTCTTGTTGTAAGAAACATAGGACTGTTAGCTAATGTCACAGAATTCATAATGATATAGTCAATAGTGTTAAGATATGACCCACAACAATCAGTAAACCTTGCGGAACCCATTTTAACAAAATGGCGAGCTGGTAACAACAAGAGTGGCACTGAAGAACATAAATCCAATTTTGATCGAAACATGTTTAATGGCCTACTTTTCTGCTGAACACTTCTACTTGATAAAATAACTGCCTTTACATAATGATAGAGTAATGGTAATTCTTGTCTTATCGTGTCAAATACTGTGGTTCACAAATTATGCTACAGCAGGAGATTGTACAATGGTTTTACACTGAATCCGCAGTCCTTGTTTGTGCATTGTGCTCCAGCAGGGCAGACCAAGAGATGTCCATTGTCTTGCGGTGCTGTTCAAACACCAAGTAGTGTCCTGATCTGCTTTCCAGGTATCCCCCACGTCTGCAAGGAAACCATTAGACCGGCCAATTTGGTTCTCAATCTGTTGAGCATCGCCATTTAGTCCACGAAGAGTCAGCTCGGGTGGGAGATGATCACCGCCTGGGTAATGCAAAAGATGTTATGTTTGGTTGGAAGTCTCTTTCCACAAGACGACTTCTTTAGCTCTTAGAGACTGTTTCAAGAGGGGGTGACTTGAAACTACGCTATGTCGGTGGAGCATCCTGCTAGGATGTATAATGTTTCCGTTGGTGTTGGAAGGAGGCATCCTGCGATTACGATTGGTCGAGTGTTATTCAGATTCCGATAAGTTTTATTAGCAATTTTAATTCAGTCAGTACAGTATATAAGTGATTTTTGGTATATATATAGATGATATATGATATATAATATATATATATATAGATTATATACTAGATGATGATGATATATATGATGATATGATAGACTATAGATAGATATATATGATAGATAGATGGCATCTTGTCCCCACTGAAAAGGGTGTATGCCCGAACGTTGTGATAACATAACCACAAGTTTCAAGATCCAGCACTGTTATATCAACCAAAATGATTCTACGACATATATATATATATATATTATCTATATATAGGAGAGGGACATAATAAGTCCGGAGGCCTGTGAGAGGACCCCACCATTACTAAATATATTTTAAAATTTCAATTATGGTCGGATGGACAGGAAGGGACGAGACAGGACGGGACAGGACAAGACAAACACATAGGGAAAGATAAGACGAGAACATTGTCAATTGTTTTAACAAGATCAGAGGCAAGTGAGCATGAAATCCATTGTGAGCCAGTCATGGATAGATGAATGAGATGACAAGGAAGAGGGTATTGCAGTTAAAGGAATAAATAACATGAACTTTATGACAGATTGATACATCAAAACCATTACTTAATTAAGACCTAATTTGAATATTTATTAATCAGCTCATGTTTAGGTTTAGTTAGTGGAACAGGATCCAGAACAATCTTGCTACACAAGTTAGAGATGTTTTTACTAACAATAGCTAGATCAGGGTTGTAACCTCTCTTCCAACGGGCGCTATGAAATGATGGCGGCAGCTTAGAGTCGTGAAGGAGACGTAGATGTTGACTGTCTATCCATTCTTCGACAACTTCTCCGTCTTTGTTAGTTTCATTGTAGCCCCATTGGGTACTATGGCTGTTGAAATCGCCAATGAAGAAGTGAGGTTTGGTGGAATTCCCAAGGCTGAGTTGAGGGTGTTTGAAGTCTACTGATGGAGGTTTGTAGACGGATGTAACTATGACAGAGCTAAGCTCAATGGTGAGGACTTCGATGTTGTTGTCATCAGACATTGAGGTTGCTTCTACTGTAGTGCCTGTTTTCACATATCTAGCACTTCCATATTGTCGATGTGGTCTCTTGATTGCAAGGACCATTCCTGGTATGGTTGGGCGGTGGTTATCGATTCCTCTGTGGGTTTCCTGCAGACATAGGACATCGCATTGGAGATTATTACACAAATCAGCAATGATGATACTTTTTTGCATTGGAAAGACCCTCCACATTCAATGACGCTATAGTAAAGGCAGACCTTAGAAAAGGCCTGCGCTGAGATCTAGTCATGATATGGGTATACTTAAGAAATGATGTTAAAGGAAAACAGCAATGGTAATGATAGAGCATTCATTTATTGGTGATAAAAACATTTCAAGACGATGTAAGATAAAAGTATGACTATTAACACTTGAGTGCCTGGGGGGTTCAATAGTACCAAGATTTGTTTTTCGGCGATTTCTCACTCGTGAAAAATATTTTTTGTAATTGTGCAACTTATCGATGCGCTTCTTTCCTTAAAAAAATTACTAAAATTTCTCGCCCGTTAATGAGATAATTAGCTTGGGTCCCTAGGAACCCCCCCCCCATAGGCACCAATGGCAGTGTGATTTTAAAAATAAAAATTAGCAAACCCTGTTGCCAGAAATATTTTCTGCTTATGTATGTTCATATGCATGAAACAAATTAATTACATAATCAGAAAAAAATAATTAACCCTTTATGTGCTGAAAAGAAGCGATTCCATCATCGAGCGACTGCGCGCCATTGCTATACAAACCTATGGCAAATACGACTGCCCCCACAAAAAATACAAAAATGTACAAAATTGTAATGTTTGTGTTAAATATATGTAAATTGGTCCTTCTAGAGTAGATATAAATATCAAAATGATTTGCAATGTGTATGCTGTGGAAGCAGGGCCGCGGAAACATCATGCTACTTTTTGAGCGATTTTTGACGCATTTCGAAAACAATGATTTGCCCCTAATTTCCGGACGATAAACCAGAACTCATTTATATTGCATCTTTGGCCTTGTCTTATGCCCCTCAAAGGTGGTATGAGTTTCATTTGAAAATTCCATCGGGAAAGTGGTTTCCTTAGGGGGGTTCCATGGAACCCCCACCGGGCCACCACGTGAGTGAAAACACCTTAGGCACTTAAGTGTTAAGTCATCGAAAAACTCCACGTTACATAAAATTATGAATGCGTTGGGCTGAAACATGCTTCTTAATTACAATCTGAACTTTATGAAAGTAAAACATGTTTTCAACAAAAAACTCAATAACAATATCAATCTATTCATTCAGTCATTCAATTTTGGCTTAAGATAACTCTCTGTGTGCTGTCATAAAACGATGATGATTGATAAACTCTAATCAAATGCTGTCCAATTCAGACAAAACGTGTTTGTTGATAATACTTGCCTAATTCCATCTTTTAAGTGGTTGCAATGCATGTTTATTACCTGTTATTACCAATGGAAACATCATTATGTTAATATTTGTTGCAGCACCTGTCATTTAAAAAAGAAATGGTGGTAAGACTTAGAGATTCATATTTGTGGTTCTGCAAGTCAAAAGTACAGTGGCGCATTTGTTACTAGCATCTAAATTTGGTAAAAATGGGTCCTGCAGGTTACTTGATTTCTGGGGTCATATCTTAAAAAAAATTAAATTTACCTTTATGAACTTTTCAGGGACATTACTTATAGCGCCTGGCACCATGTTTTGCAGGGTTTTTTTCGGGGGACACGCTGTAGATAAAATAACATACCCCAAAACAGAAAGGAGCATTAATAAGAGGCTTAAGACATCCAGGTTATTTGTAGGCTAACTTCCATTGTTGTTTACCCTTATCATTTTCAAGCTTTAAATCTATGTATATCGCGTTTCGCATCACAAAGCCCTATTATATTATGATAGTAGACTACTTTTTTTGTAAACGAAACAGAGTTCAACAATGTTAACCATAATGGATGAAATTGGTTAAGCTTTGTTGAATAATCGCATTGAGCCTCATTTAAAGCTCATTTACATGTAGTATTGCTTCACATGTACTCCCCATGGGGATGACAAGTGGTTAAGGTACTGCGTATGTACCTATCGCTTAATGATTACCCCCATTTTGTGGCGCGATGATGTGGTATCAATGCGGGTTCTTACTCCGGGCGGCAACTCAGGCAGGTTCTTAGGTGAAGAATTTGGGGCTGATTATGTTTTAATGGAATGACTTTGTGAATTTGTAGGGAGGTTTCTGGGCCTAAATATAATATTTTTTGTGTTTTATATTGTTCAGATATAAAGATATGGTATTTTCTAAATTCCATTCTTTTTCATCAGAGAGTTGACATGGCAAACGGTCCTGACGACCCAAGCTCGTCACACTGACGTATATGAAGCCATCGAGAGCGACATCCCAGAGCGATTGTTATAGGTATTGGTCGCGGGGTCGGCATAGCGCTTCCTTGTTCTTCTCGACGATTCACGACGCTCTATAGAAACACTTCTTTACTTGCAATTTTTTTGGTACACCACGTCATACTTATGGAATACAGCAGATCATCTAGACGTTTTAACCCTACAGAATGAAAACTTACAGTGGGCAGGAACTCACAGTCTGCCCTACCAACGGTAAGAATAGGGCACTCCATCAGTTGACTCTTCATTCACATAACACAGTGCAAAAGTTTGGGTGTTAACTTTAACACATGAGTGTTAATTTTAACACCGTCATGGAATCACTAGGGACCCGCCCCGCACCCATGAAATGGTGTTAGATTTACGCCATTTCGCGTTTTGTTAAGTACCACCGTGTTAGTGTTAATTAACACAAATTTTGGTGTTACATGTATATGACACTTTTCATTTTTACATTTTTTTAACACTGGCCGGTGCCAATTTACACACTAATCTTGTGTTAATTTAACAGTCTCTAGAATCATACAGGACTGCAACTCTGTGTTTTAACACCAAACTTTTGGTGTTAACATGTATATTTGTAACGGTCTGATATTTTTAATAGAAAATGTTTTTTTTTTTTTTATAAATTGTTGCTTTATTGCGGCCTTACCTCTAATTTTCATAATCACATCACCAAAATGGAAAATTAAAATTGTGCAACAACAACCCGACCCGGTGTTTTAAATCCTAAATTTTAACGTGTGGATAAGTGGGAAAAGTGCAGGACTCATGATCATTGAACCGTTAAAATCGTCCACGGAATTGCTCTCCAAATGAACGCCAACTACATAGAAGCAGGAGGTCAAGAATATCACCGGGTCCCTTATTTAAGGAGTTCGTTTTACCATATGCCCCGTCTTACATCTAATGTTTGAATGCAATACCTTTGGTGGTTAGTATGGTCCCCTCTATATCAATGCAAGGTAGTTAGATTGGTCTCAAACTTTTTCAATAGAGGCCAACTTAGGTTTACACAGGGGTTCCCCAACTTTTTTAACTACTTCAAAACATGTTGAAATTATTTTCCATATTTGTCCGTCTAACACACTAAAAACAACGTGGTCATTTTTTTTCCGGGGTCAGTGGTCAACTATGTACACTACTACGAAAATAGTGGTTCAAGAATTTTTGACCACGAACAGGGTCGACTTTGACCCTTTTCGTGTCAAAATTTGACCCACTTTTTCGAAGTAAGGTGCATATCTCTGAACCCACTGAACCCCGGAAAATGACCACATTGTTTTTGTTTAGTTGTGGTAGTCATAATGATTCCCAAAAATAGGTGTAAGTTTTCTGGTACCATGTGTACGACTATTGGTTTGGGGCGAGTTCCTACGGGTAACCATGACTAAAACTAGTCAATCTCAATTTGGTAACAGGGGCAACATTAAAAAAAAGTTACTTATCTTAATTATATTTTAAATACATGCAACTTATTGCCTGAGGAAGAGGACCTCTCAAAAGTATAGTTTTGGTGATGTTAAATTGTTTTACTGACCGAAGGCCCATATAGGGTGTCCACCAGAAGGTCACTGGGGGTCACATTGGATTATTTTGTCGCATACAACAATGGTAACTATGGTCAATTGCAGTGGTCCAAACTATCCTCATTTTGACACATTTCGCTAGATTAGGGCAAATTTTGTTTTTCAGGTTTTTTTTAAATAACCAAAATTGGAGCAAACTTCTGATTTTTTGACCCCTGTACAAATGGACCTTGAGACCTTTTTTACAAAATTTTTCTGAAACCAATGGTCATAAAGATGGCACAAACTGAATTATAGTTTTTGGAATCCTTATGACTAGACGGGACAATATGGCATACATTTTCAACATTAATGAAGTGAAAAAATTGAAGCGGAAATTGAGAATTGCCCCTTCACAGATTTTTTATAATTCAATGTTTAAAAATAACATGGCAGTCTAACCATTTTTTAAATAATATTGAGCAAAATAAAACTGAACGGTTTTACCACCCAGCCATGTCCTTGGTTGTATCCCCTCTGATTTACTGCGTCCCTGAAGTTGTGAATAAATGTGACGTCACCCGGTGGCGGCCGTGATGTCCTGCTAGGGATTGTAAATTGAACAATTAAACGAGACCCCTCTAGGCTTCACATGTCGCGCTTGGGGCTTTACGTTGTGTTCATTTGCTCCGACTTCAGTACATTCCGTTAGGGAAGATTCATTCCAACTTCAGGTACATTCCGCAGGGAAGTGCCGTTTCCATCTTCAGGTACATTCCGTAGGGAAGATTCCTTCCAACTTCAGTACATTCCGCAGGGAAGGCCGTTTCCAATCTTCATGTTTTTTATCCCGTAGGGAAGATTAATTTCAACTTCAGGTACATTCTGTGGGGAGAATAGATTCCAACTTCAGGTACATTCTGAGGGGAAGATTGATTCCAACTTGTGACAAGGTACATTTTCCCGTAGGGAAGATTAATTCCAACTTCAGGCCCATTCCGTATTGAAGATCGATTCCAACCTCCTGTGCTGGGCAACACTTCAAAGAATTTTTAAGTTATCTAATATTGGAGCTCAGAAATTGGTATTGAGAAAGGGGTTTTAAAAGCAGTTGTGTTATGAAGCCAAAGATTGTGTGATGTGTGTACTTATAGATAAAAAAAATAATAGATTGAAACCTTGAATATAAAAATAGTACGCCGCCTCAATTGGCTTCAGACGTTAGAGTGTGCGGAGTTTCGACATCCCCACCGTACCCAGTAATAGTAAAAAATAGAGATCTCCATCCGCCGAGCCCGTCCCGCTACAAAGTTGGTGTAAGAAGGGGATTACTCGGACTGGACTGGAGAGCTGTGCCGGCAGGAGAGTGCGAAAGCCATACTGGAGGATGGCGGCGGAAGGAGGTGCGGGCCAAAGAGGTTGAAGACATAAGTGAGGATGAAAGGAGACGGCTGAGCACTTCAAAGGAGGATTTGCAAGAGAATAAGGAAGCGGGACGCCACCGATTTGGCGAGTTTGAGGCACATAGGAGAATGTGAGAGAACAAGAGGTGCAAGAAAAATGGAGAGAACTACAATATGCAAAGAGCTCATTAGAAGTGATCTGCGTAGGAGAGAAGGGCGAATAATTAGTGAGATGGATGCACGATGGGCCCGATTAGAGGAGGAGGAAACAAGCTGGTCGTGGCCAATAAAGGGAGGAGAGAAAGGGAAGGGGCTGACGAGGGGAATGGGAGTTCAACTAAGAGCTGGGAGGCCGCCGATTCGAAGCAGAGACTCTCCGCCAGGCCGTCGCTAGACATTTGTCAGGGGGTGTAAAGTGAAGAAATGTTATTGATGTAGTAAGAGTCCTTGGAAACGTAGTGAGCGAGTAAAACAATACAACTAACGGCGAACGTTCGGGCCCACTTAAGGGCCGTATTGAAATTGTCCCTAAGTAGATGCTCTTACAGACCCTTTTTTTCTGGGGGATCGTTTGAAAACTGCACGCCGCAGTGGCTTTAACACAAACCGTGAGCAAACCGGAAAGCCTGAAATGGGTGGGTTCAGGGGCCCGCTGGTAGGGCCCTGCGGTGCAGTGGGCAGAGCCCCTGCCGGGGCCCAGGGGGCGGAGCCCGGAAGCGCTTGATTTAAGCTATTCCAGAACCTTCAAAATGACCACTGTTTTGAGGGTAATATAGTAACCAATTCAAGTAAAGACCCGAGTAAAACTGGTGTTCTTAACTTTTCTCACTGAGACGGGCCAGTTACATGTATCAGCTTGTACTTGCCAAAGAGAATTGCATATCGCGAGCGCCAATGTCTTTAATGGTTTGGGTCAGGAGCAACCCTTCTGGGGGTCCAGGGGGCGAAGCCCCCGGAACTCTTCCTTGGATTTCAGCTTATTCGAACCTTCAAGATTACCACTTTTGAGGGTCAATGGTAACCAATTCAAAGAGAAGACTGGTTTCTAACTTGCTCACTCGGGCAGTATAAGCTTGTACCGCCGAAGGGGAACTATACACATTATAGCATTGCCAATTGGCTTTAACGGAGCGGTGCATGAACAGAGTCCATGCCTGCCGGATCTCCAATGGGCGGAGCCCCGGAATCTCTTGGATTTTAGCTATTAAGAAGGTATTTTTAAAGGGTTAAGTATAGTAATTAATTCAAATGACCGCCAGTAGACCTATAATTTTATGGTGGCAATGGGCGGGGGCTAGGGAATCGATCCCTACCAATTTTTTTCTTGACCACTTCACTTCCCCGACTGAAAAACTTCCCCTTATGCTGGTAGACCAAACTAGAGGGAATGGCCAATGGCTCCCCTCGTGTTTTCTCAATTTATTTTACACATTTTGATCACAAATACTGTTTTGGCACAGTTAGCATTCATGATTACCGTTGTTAGGCTTGGAACAAAACTATTGGCTTGAGGCTAAGCAAATATTGTGATATTTGGTATTTATTCTGGGAGTTCAAGGTCTCTGCGTTTTCCTGATTGGTGCGTTCCCTCTCTCCTTTTGTTTCATTCATGTACACTTCCCCTTTCTCGTCTTTCTTTTTCTCTACTCTTTCCCTCTTTCTTTTCTCTTTCTCTTTTCCTTCTCTCTCTCTTCCTTTTTCTTTCCTCTCTTTTTGAGGATCGCTGGGTGGGGTGTTCCACCCCCCCCCACCCCCCCCCCCCCCTGGCGTCGGGCCTGCCCTCTGATGGCCAAAATCTCAATAGAACCCCATCGTTTTCCAGAGATATTTGAGATTGTAGTTTCAATTGCATACATTCGCTATGACGGACTGATGACGTTACTCTCTCGCGCAGTACTAATTTAGATAATATCTTTTCGCAGTCTTGTGACACATACTACAGGGCACTTTTCCGGACCGCCGTAAGCATACAGATTAACAAAGCTGACATGCTCGTACATTTAGGGTTGCATGGTGAGCTAGTCATACTGGTGTATTTCCTATGCAAAAAACAATTAGTTACAAGAAAAAAATTGTGGTGCTGGGCACCAATTAATGTATGCCCCGCCGCCATGCAGAATATGTAAAACATCCAAAAAATAAGCCAAGAATGAGAGATAAATAACATTTCCAAGCAAAAAGGGTTGTGTAGGTGACTTTTACTGAAACCTGAATATGGTATAAATAGTGGTATCGTAAGTGTGATTCAAGTTCCTTTTTCTTCTTCAAGTACTGATCATGTAAGTACCTCAATAGGTCGGACCTCCTAATGTTGTCAGCTGCCAAGAAATTTTCAATATTTCTGGAATATGCAATGATATAGTACCTGAGTATTAACCAGGCAAGGTTGGCAGTTAGCCCAACTGCTGATATTTTGACACCACTTAAAAGTGGATAGAACATTGTACAGATCCGTATAAATTGTATAAAAACACTGAAAATACAATCTATCTCACACTGTATCAGCATTTTACTTACACAAAAACTATCTTGTATTTGCATAAATATTTAAGTCATGTTCATCACAACCATAAATAATTTAGCAACTGTTCGCATTTCAATTGTCATGAAACCATTGTTATGACCAAGGCTCTTAATGATTTCTATACCAAGCAAAAAATCCTTGTCTGTCAATATCCACATCTGGGAGCTATCGCAAGCCATAAAGGCCTTAACGTATTGCGCACGCGTTGCGAGAAAGTAGCCACGCGTTGCGACATGTCGGGAACGCGTTGCCGACAATTCGGCAAGGCGTTGCGGTGTAGGCCAATTCAAAATCATGAATTCTGTGACGTATTAAAAAAATTAGACCCACAAACGCGTGCCCCTAGGCCCTTTCTTTCCTCACCTAGGCAACGCGTTGCAAAACCTTCACAACGCGTTGCAAACCTCACAACGCGTTGCGAGCTTCACAACGCGTTGCGAGCGTCACAACGCGTTGCTAAGGTCCACAAGCCATAAGGATCATAACTTATTGCCGCAACGCGTTGTGAGAAGTCACAAACGCGTGCGAATGTCGGGCAACGCGTTGCGGTGCGGCCAATCAAAAGCATGAATTTCTGTGAGTATTTCAAAAATATAAACTCACAACGCGTTGCGAACCTTCACAACGGCGTTGTGAAGTTTACAACGTGGTGTGAAGCTTGCAACGCTTTTTGAAGGTCGCAACTCGCAAAGCGTTGTGTGAAGGCCATAAGGGTTCTAACGTAATTGCCGCAACGCGTTGTTGTGGATACTATTTTTGAAAATACGTTCACAGAAATGCATGATTTTGATTGGCCGACACCGCAACGCGGTGCCGAAATTATCGCACGCGTTGTGCTACTTTCACAAAGCGTTGCGGCAATACGTTATGACCCTTAGGCTTGTGGACCTTAGCAATTCCGCGTTGTGAAGCTTGCAAAGCGTGTGAAGCTCGCAACGCGTTGCGAAGGCTTGCAACGCGTGTGAGTTTCCAAACGCGTGCTAGTACTTTGCAACGCTTTTCGACGGAGTCTATTTTTTGAATACGTCCACTGAAATGATCATTTTATTGGCCAACCACGCCACGCGTTGTGAAATTTTGGCAACGCGTTGCATACTTTCCGAACCGCGTTGCGGCAAACGTTATGGCTTTATGGCTTGCCTACGCGGGGCAATAAATAAAACAGCGATTACACCCGAGTCTTCCCTCTTTCTTTTCTCTTTATCTTTTCCTGCTCTCTCTCTTCCCCAGCCCATTCTTTTCTTCTTTTGGAGGATCGCTGGGGGGTGTTCCATTTCCCTTTTCTTCTTTTTTTTTTAGCAATGGGTGCCCCCCCATGGCGCCGGGGCCTGGAAGAGAGATGGAAGTAGAAGAGGTCGAGATCCTGTTGGGAGGTACACAAGAATGGGATGCAGGGGAAGATCGAAGGAAACTACATGGGATAGCCGAAAGGGCAATAGATAACGATAAAGCTCTACACACAAGCCCGTGATGACAGAGTGTACCACAGAGAGATTGACCACTAGGCCCTTGCTGCTGGGAATACATAGTGTTAATCGTTCAGCTGAAGAAGTACAGAACCTTGCTAAAGCCGCCAAGGCGTAAGGATGGGTGTCTAGCAGTTAGGAGCGAACCTATGAGAAGGGGGAGATTCTTGATTCCCATGGCCCATTCACATCACGAGGATCAAAAACGAATATAAGAAAGTGCAGAGAGCGAGGAAGAATCAGAGGAATGAGAGGAAACGCCTGATTGGACTTTGCCTCCACACTGAGGATAGGGAGGAGGGTTAGAAATGCGCAGGAGTTCGAGGCGCGCAAGGACCTTGTCTAGGCCAAACAAAGAAAGAGATGCCCTGAAGTTTGATGGACCAAAACACAATGGA